>JASPKZ010006832.1:115000-302500 GCA_030220185.1 Diploptera punctata | reverse complement strand
CATTTAGCACGCCATACAGAAATGCTTGGACATCCCTACTCAGTCTGAAGTACCTTATGAGATGAACGCACCTCAAATATAAGAAGTTAACATTGACAGGGCCCATCCTTTTTACTCCCCTTAACAAGATCACTATTGCAAAGAGCAAAAGAGGAATTATGAACAGCTTAAGGAAATCATAGATTTTACCCTTGTTGTACTTTTGTGTGGTTAATATAGACTGTTTGCATTGACGTAAAAAAAAGCATTAGGGTCGTGAAAACTGAAACTATGATGTTTGATTTTTGGAAGACATTCTTGCGTGACTAATCCACCCTTTCTTTGTTCCTTGTTTGAATTAAACCCCTCCCTGTGTCTTCTGTGGGGAGAATTTGAGTTGCAGATTGATGAAGGAATACTACTAGTACCACGTTCATTTAAGGGAGAAGCGGGTAATGTCATACTAGTACCACGTTCATTTAAGGGAGAAGCGGGTAATGTCATACTAGTACCACGTTCATTTAAGGGAGAAGCGGGTAATGTCATACTACGTGTAATTATATTTATTTTAAAGTAGGCTACAATATATTTTATTGTATTTTATTCTTATTTATAGTTTCTTTAACTTCAATGGTCACATCATGACCCTTCTGAACGTTTTGCTTATTATTACATAAGATGTTTTGAGTATTACCTCGTCCTGGAGACACCTAGTGTTCTGATTGGAGTGTTCCTTCGATATCATGATAACACTGAGAAATAAAAAGAATATTTTTTCTGCCTCAGAAAAAAAAAAGTGATTCTGATAGTATATTTTCTCCTGAATTCAAATATGATATCGGTTTTTCTGTTATCATCCTTGAATATAGAACTTTAATAGAAGAGTTTGCCTCCTTAAAAGATTTACAATCTTTCACATCACGCAAGGTTTCCGAGAGACAAGCATTTATAATTTCAAACACTTGAATATTTTCTACATTCGTAACTACACAATATTCGAACATTCGGACTCGCCTAGAAAGTAAGAAATTACGATTTTCTGCTATATTTCGCCTGTGGAGCATCCCTCTTGATGGTCCAACAATAATCGGCCAGCATAGTCTATTAGGATTCCATTTGCCTTGATATCTCTTTTCCATAGCTGAAATCTCCTGATGAAAGTGTTCCCCGTTTTATTTTACAATGGACAAATGGACGAAAAAACGTTTAATAAAAAATTATTATTTAAATCCATTAATTAAAATAAAAAACTGTGGGCGATGGAGAAATTCCGAATACATATTTGAAAACACGATAAAAAAACTGCATTAAGTACAACTATTGGTACTCATGAGACAAAAATAATGTTGACCAGTGTTATCGGTGTGTTCGGTATCCACTTTAACTTCAGTAAAAAGTGCTGTATATTGATTTCCATACAATAATGGGGTTCTCCTCACCTGTAAGAAAATTCTGAGGGAAATTTTCATGCCCAAATTGTCTCCGAACACTATCCGGCTATCAAAGATATCCTTATAATATTAGCCTTGTTTAGTTCTAATGTAGGCTATGAGTAAATGGTCTGTCTTGTCTTAAATATTCGTGTTGTCACGAAAGTGGCCTTGATATTGAGATGATCACTCATTCGGGGAGGTTCTCCATGTCCTTGAGTGGTCAAAAAAGCGCGCGCGCGCACGTGTGTGTGTGTGAGAGAGAGAGAGGGGGAGAGAGAGAGGGGGAGAGAGAGAGAGAAATTTAAAATACTTCATACTACACAAACATAAAACTTATATCATCTTACACTTCTCTCTGTACACAATACAATAAATCATCGGCATAATGTTGTCCGCCGAATTAGAGTGTGAAATTAAATAGACCACATTAACGCCTCTATCCACCCAGCGCAGAACCCGAAGCACGAAAAGCACTATGGGTGGCCTTAGAACTCACGTATCTTCTTTTTCCTTTCATGTGATAGACCTAGTGGTCTGTTACGGTCTCAATCCAACGTTTGAAGGGTCTGCCCAAAGATCTCTTGCCTGGTGGCTGGTAATTTAAGATTTGACGTGGTATTCTTGTTCTGCTCACTCTTCTTACGTGAGATTTCCAGTTGTTTCTGTATTTTTGTACATATTCCATGATTGATTCTGTTTGTAATTCTCTGAGAATCTCAGAATTCCTTTTATGGTATGTTCTTGAGTAACCTGCAGTACGTCTCATAAATTTCATTTCTGCCGCAGATAGTATTTGTTCATCTACACTGCGAGTTGTCCAGGCCTCACTGCCGTAACATAATATGGATCTGGCCAGTGTTTTATAAATTCTAGTTCGTGTGTGTTGCTGCACTGTGTTTGGCTTGAAAATATTATTTATAATTCCTATTGCTCTGTTAAATGTTATAGTTTATATAGGAAAGTTTATTTATGTATTACATGACTTCATCATTAAAGTGTATTTTACGTTTTGTTGAACCTGTATTTTTATAGCGTGTTTTGTTAGAATATAAAGTAGGCTATAGGTTTTGTTGCCTATTAACAATGAATTAAATCGTCATTGATTGTTATAATAGTATATTTTCATCATCCGTTACGAATTAGGCCTTTGTAGCCCTGTTTCGGCTTCATCTTGGTCTTCCTGTTCGACGATGTCCTTTGGGTTTATATTGCATCATTGCTTTTGGGATTCTTGAATTATCCATTTATTTTACATGGTGTAGCCAGTTTAATTTATATCTGTTGAGTTTTTCTTCTACTGATTCTACTTCTAATTGTTCTCAAATGTCTTCATTATTTTTTTTCGATCTAAAGGAGCGTATCCAGTTGCCCTTCTGAGAAATTTCATTTCCGTTAGCTCAATTTTTGAACTTAATTTTCATCTTGGCATGCAAGACCGACATATATGTGTGATATCATAAGACAGTTTAACGGTTTTGTAATTAAATCAATAATACAATAACTATTGATACTACTGCTGCAGGCTATTTATTTTAAACCTTTATTTGGCGAATTATAATCCTGTTGTTATCTTAAGACTAATTTTATCGAACAGGTAATATAACGTTTAGTATTACAATATAAGGAAGTTGATACTTTAATTGGATTATGGTGGTTAACATTTTATAAATTATTTTCATTTACAGCTATTCACTTGAGCCTGATATCATAAAACTATTTTTAAAATTAATTTTTTAATTCGTGCTTAAAAATTAATGTAGATTTGACTATGGATTCAAAGAATATTTTATGCTCTTGCATTAAACTGCACCTGTCTCTTTTTCTTAATGTCCAGATCTCACTTCCGTATGCTGAAGTATTATATATTTTTATTCGTGTGGATATGTAATAATATATAAAATATATATAAATTTTTAAAATAATTTATAATAATTACACAGGAAATAGCATGCAACAAATCGAAAACAAATATTCATATGTAAATGACACCTCAACGCGATAGTGTATTGTGTACTAACTCTATTAATGTATGTAGTACTAGGGAAAACGGGGCACGCCGTAGCGTAGTGGTTAAGGCACTGAGCTACAAGCCAGAGGGTCGAGGGTTCAAGTCCCGTTGGGGTCAGGATTTTTAAACTGACCCAAACCCTCTGGTGGCACTATGGCCCTGGGGTCGACTCAGCCTCTAACGGAAATGAGTACCAGACGCTTGTTCTGGGGTAAAGGCGGCCGTCACGCAGGGCTGACAACCCAGCTCGCATAAAGTGCCAATTGTCTAGAAAAAGTGGGAGCCTTAACCTCCTACTACCCCAAGGGCCTCCGGGCCTGTTGTGGGATTAAAAAAAAAAGTACTAGGGAAAACCCGACGTACGCTGCTACGCTTAATTAAATTTAAATAAATTAAATATTGAGGGCTATTGATATTGTATACACTGCGTTGAACCAAAAATGACAGTTTCTAGAGTACATTTTATTTTCAAATTTCAGGTAAGCCTCCACTTCTATCTGTCGGATTTTGCTGATTTTTTGATCATATATACCTCGGTTTATTTTAATAGTATATTCCGAGTTTTGTTGTTAAACATAAAAAATTACGACCGCCAGAGCGATTTTTAAATTTTCGTTTCATGCGATCTCCTACACCTGATGGTTTTAGAATATAATAGATATCGGCTAAACACTCCCCACGACTGAAACCCTGTATATACAATTTTTTACGAAGATCGATTTAACGGTTTAGAAGTATATAAAGGACAAACAGACATACATTCGTTTTTTATATTATATACAGGGCGAAAATTATTTAAACCGAAAAACTCTGGGAGGTTGTAGGGGACACCAAAACAAATGTTTTTCCCTAATGCCATTTTTTCCTATGAGGATTATTTATACCGGTAGAGGGCGTATTACGCTCTTCAGTTGTCATGACTGCAACTGCTGTTGATGGTAGAAATTGTTTTGTCCACCAGTGTAGTAGTGAATTGTATCTGTTTACTAATGGAGCGATACACCTTGAGTGAGTACACTGATATGTGTGGGCCGGTGTTGTTGGGGACTGTTTAATTGGGACATATCTCCTACCTAGGCCATTAAATGGCAGGCACTATTACAATTTTCTCGCCAGAGCATTGCCAGAATTGCTGGAAGACGTCCCGCTCCCTACAAGACAACGCATGTGGTGCCAACATGACGGGGCGCCGGCACATTTCAGTCGTCGTGTGCGTCGATTCTTCAACCAACGATTTTTAGAAAAGTTGATTGGCAGAGGTGGTCCGGTACCATGACCTGCTCGATCCCCAGATATGACCCCTTTGGATTTTTTGTATGGGGAGAGATGCGCAACCTTGTTTACACAACTCATGTTGCATCAGAAAAGGATCTGGTGGCTGGGATAGTAGCAGCAGCAGAAGCAATTAACGATACTCCTGGAGTTTTTGCCCGTGTTAGAACATGATCCGCCGGTGTAAACCTTTGTTTACATGTCAATGGAGGCATTTTTGAACCTCTACCGTAATTTAAGTAATTGTGTTGTGTTAATGTGTTGTCTCTTGGTAATAAAAAATGCAAAAGTGTCTGTTGGTTTAATTAATTTGCCGCTGGAGAAATCTTCCTCTTCGATTTAAATAATCCTCGTAGGAAAAAATGACGTTAGGGAAAAATATTCGTTTTGGTGTCCCCTACAACCTCCCAGAGTTTGTCGGTTTAAATAATTTTCACCCTGTATAGATGTCCAGTGCTACTTCTTACGTAAATATTGAATAATTTTTGTTCAGGATACTCTGTGTATGGTGATTCCAAATTCTGCACACATATTTACCAACTTATTTAACAACACGTTTTCAACATTTATCGGCTCATCACAATTTAGGGACAAGATCACAAGACTCTTCTTTACTTTTGATACCACAACACAGGACCTGTCTATACTCTGAATCTTACACAATATCTATGGCTAGAGCATGGAACTCACTTCCCAGTCATGTTAGGGACTGTCAATCGCTATCATTATTTAAATCCAAATTAACTGATATCTTAAGTTCGACACAATGAAAACATTAACTGCCTGACAACTATATAGAGCATTCCATTAATAATCATCTAGGAAGCTACTTACTTTATTTTATATCATTTTAATTTTATTATATTCTATATAAGTCCACCGCTTTGGTCTCGAGGTAGCGTGCTGCCTTGTCACGCAGCGGGCCCGGGTTCGATCCCGGGTCGGGGCAGTTTTTCTGGGTGAGGTTTTTATCGGGGTTTTTCCTCACCTGTAAGACAAATATCAGGAAAACTTTAAGGCCTAAACGGTCCCCGAAATCATACGGCCATCATCATTATGATCATCATACTTCACCGGTGTGGAAAGCAACGGGAAGCTACCACACTTACAATTCCCTAGTAAAGCTGCAAGCATAGCATGAAAATGCTATGGTTGCAATGAAGGACCTGCCTTCGGGCATAATTACTATGGATGGATGGATATTCTATGTTTTTGTTAGTATTAGCTAGTATTAGATCACATAATCATTGTATTTTGTTTAGTCTGTATTTTAATATCTTAAAATTGTGATATGTACGTAATTTTTGTATAATTTTACTATTCGCTGGTTGAGTGGAAGAGAAGGCCTTATGGCCTTAACTCTGCCAGCTAAAATAAATCATTATTATTATCATCATCATCATTATTATTATTATTATTATTATTATTATTATTATTAGCTGATTGTCAGTATGTTACTACGGATATATATATGTATGTGGGTTTAAGCTCAGTGAAATTTGTTGAATTCTTGTGATGAACTTGCTCCCCGGCGTGATATGAAGGGTTAATTCTCCATCCGTCACGTCTTGCGCGCGATCCGTCGATGCGTCTTCATCAACAACCGTCACGTGCCAACAGAAGTCAAGTTTTACTTTTTACGTGATCCTACAGCTCTATTAGCTGATTTAACTTTCTCTGCCTAATCGTCCTCTCCTGCTCCAGCTATAACAACATTTCTCACCACTTTGAATCAAAATAATTCAATCCTCTATCCAGCAAGGTTTTATATTTTTCACGTCAAAATTCAGCATATTAACCCTTAAATTGGCAATGTGTCTTAAAGTGGGCAGCGATGGTCTTGTGGTTAACCGTTCAATTCCTAATGTATCCTTTTGGATACATCAGTTGGTTTAATTAATTTAATATTTTAAATAAATCAGAAGAAAACGACAAAATGAAACCACTTAAATATGTGTTTGATTGCACAATATTCCTAATAATAACAGTTACACAAGATTTCATTTTCACTGCGGTCCGCCACATTCAAATAAATAACAGAAGAAATTTGTATAGCCGGAAATTGTAGATCACGATTGAACGATTCCCTTGGATCGAGGACGACTTCCACCAAAAATGGATGTTTTCCTGGATGGATGTCAAAAAGAAGTTCAAGAAGTGTCACAATTTCCATTACATAGTATCTATCTATTTTGCCACTTTCATGGTTCCTTTAACTAAAAGTAGGCAGGTTCAAACTAGCCTCACTAAAAGAGATTGTCTAATCACTAATGAAGTATTAGACAAACTAGCAAATGATCCAGATTCGATAATATTATCTATCGAATTGGATCATAAATCACACACTTTTCTAATAGAGTGTATGTGTACTTATGATGAAAATAGGAAGTGCCCTGTTACATCTTAAATTGTCTCCAATTGGAGCAAAAAGCTGTTCAATTCCGATTGAGGGTCTTTCCACTTTTCAGCGGTTGCCCTTTTACCAGCCAGCTGCTGGCCCTTCACATCCACTTGTGTCAATCACAGAGGTAGATGATCAACAGCCAGTGTAGGGGTGACATGTGGTCAGCATGTCGAGTCCCCCAGCCGTTATAGCTGGTTCCTCAACCTGGAGCCGCTACTTATTGTAGCTACCCAATTGCCTCACGATGCTGGGTGAGCACCGGTCCCATACTGGCCGAAATACCATGACAAAATTTCTTCCCCCATGAAGACTCGAACCAGCGCAAGTCCCGTAGCTCTGCGCCAAGACTTCCTACCTTAACCGCTCGGCTACGGCGCGGGACGCTGTTCAATTTGGATCTAATTTATTAAATTCAAGCCACTCTATTAAGGTTTTTAGTGGTTTCCCTTGATGTTAAGGCAAATGCCGGAGTGGTCCCCTAGCATCCACTAGTAAAGCCATTAAAGTCCAATAAATCTTCAAAATTACAAAAATTAGAACAGCTAAATCCGAAAAGATCCGTTTCTGATTGGAATGCCGACTTGACTTCCCGCTCTTGCCCTCTTGAGGGTTGGTGGCTTCTGTGGTTGTGGCGGTCTTCCTGTTGGCAGCTCAGTGAATCAACTGGAACATCAAAATAAACTTAACAACAGTCAGCGTCTGCAGGCTTGATAACGTTCTGCCACTAGGCCTTTGCTACTATACTACTAGCGGATGTCGTCGGCAGGGGATATATCACCAAATATCAACGACGAAATACTTAATTCACAAGGGCTGAAGAGGGTTGGAAATACCTAGAGATAGCCGGAAGCTGTTCACCATCGAACAATTCCCATATAGTCGGCCGGGGACGCTTCCATAAAAATGGATGTTTCCCTGGCGGACATAGAGGGAAAATGAATGTTTCAGAAGTGACACAATTTCCATTACATAGTGGTGGTGGTGGTATTTTGCCAATTTAAGGGTTAAGTACCTTGCCTCCAGTCCTGTGGATCATGGGTTCAAACAAAGCCAGTGTTGATGGATTTTTAGGATGTAAAAATCCATCGGAAAAATCCTCCGGAAGGGACTTTAAGTAATGGGTCCCGAGTCCGAAGATTTTGAAGCTCGTAAAAGACGTCGAGCCTGAATAAGAAGTCCCGTGAGCAAAATTTAACAGATCATCCTCCATCCAAGTTATACCTTAGTTTCTTAAAATATGTCTCTTCGGGGCGATGTACTAACCACATGTCACTCACTGACATCTGTAGGAAATAAGCGTAACTGAATTTACGGGTTAACGAACTTCCCATTAGGGAGGCATCCGTGAACGAACGAGATTCACTCAATCATATATATATATGATTGAGTGAATCTATATATATATATATATAGAATATAATACATATATAATACATATATAAGAAAAATAAGTGTTTGAATTGGATTCGCCTGGTAGTGTAATGGATATCACGCTGAGGTACAGACTCAGAGATCCGGGTTCGAATCCCGTCCAGGCATTTATTTTTCTTATCATACCATATTAAGCTTGCATTGCTCAATGTTAAACATTTAATTATAACATCGATAAAGCGTCACTGCTATAAAGTAAAAATATTCTCATTAATTTGCTTACTTTTTATAGTCAGCTACTAGATGGCAGTGAAGACTGAGTTCTCGCGACATCTAGTAATAATGGAGAATATAATACATATATAAGAAAAATAAGTGTTTGAATTGGATTCGCCTGGTAGTGTAATGGATATCACGCTGAGGTACAGACTCAGAGATCCGGGTTCGAATCCCGTCCAGGCATTTATTTTTCTTATCATACCATACACACACACACACACACACACACATATATATATATATATATATATATATAATTAAGCTTTTAACATTTAGCAATGAAGGCCAGTTATGACATGAAAAGAAAAATAAATGCCTGAGCCGGGATTTGAACCCGAGTCATGTAACTATATACCAACTGATCTACTCAGGAATCCCATCACAAGCAGTTATTTTTCTTGTGTGTACGTAATCCACCGCTGTGGTCTCGAGGTAGCGTGCTGCCTTGTCACGCAGCGGGCCCGGGTTCGATCCCCGGTCGGGGCAGTTTTTCTGGGTGAGGTTTTTATCGGGGTTTTTCCTCACCTGTAAGACAAATGTCAGGAAAACTTTAAGGCCCAAACGGTCCCCGAAATCATATAGCCATCATCCTTATCATTATCATCATCATTATCCTTCACCGGTGTGGAAAGCAACGGGAAGCTACCACACCTACAATTCCCTAGTAAAGCTGCAAAGCATAGCATGAAAATGCTATGATTGCAGTGAAAGACCTGCCTTCTGGCAGAATTACTATGGATGGATAATGCTGTAAAATATCAATAAGGTATTTCGAAACATATATTTCATCTTCTGCTTGTATATTGATACTTCTTGATAATCTAGAGCATTATATACATTTGAGGACGACTGGGATCTCAGGTACCAATTTATATATATATATATATATATATATTTTAATTTTTACATTTTGACCTCAACGGTGTTTCGTAATGAATTTTAAAAGTATTGATAGGGGTCAGGAATTTTAAACTGACCCAAACTCTCTGGCGGCACTATGACCCTGGGGTCGACTCAGCCTCTAACGGAAATGAGTACCAGACGCTTGTTCTGGGGGTAAAGGCGGCCATCACACAGGGCTGACAACCCGGCTGACATAAAGTGCCGATTGTCTATAAAAAGTGGCAGCCTTAACCTCCCACTACCCCAAGGGCCTCCGGGCCTGTTGTGGGATTACTTTACTTTTACTTTTTACTTGATATAATCTATGTAATGTGGTCTGCCGAAGTAGCACATAAAACGAAAAAAAAAGAACAAAGTATGGACAGCTATTAACCTAACACGGCACCCGAAGCACGAAAAGTACAGTGGGTGGCACTGGAACACACGTATCCCCCTTGCTACACAATATCAACCCCATAGCTCTTAATTAAATTATGGTTGAAGTCTAGAAGGGGTGCTAAAATATGCAATATAGCGTTTTATTTTTTCCTCACTTGCACATACATGATACATTAAATTACACAATTCATTATAAACACGTTCTTTTTAAAGCTTAAAGCATTTCTGTTCTCTCTTGCAATGTACTCAATAGCAGGTTGTATTAAACGCAAGCTGCTCTGGCCAGCGAGGGGTGGGGAGGAGGGGGGAGGTTGTGATAATGCTGGGAATAAATCTAACATACACAAGTCCTACTAGTATTACTAGTTAAAGGCTGTTTGCTGCCTGCTCTTCGCCCATTCATAACAATTTACCCCATCTGGCACATGATATTAAAGCGACATCACATATTTATGGTTGGTTTCAGAGGGTGGGACGTTGGGTAAGTGAGTTTAGGTGGGGGGTAGCTTTAGCTGGGGAAGGTTACTACTATCCCATGTAACACCTCCTCCCTCTCCTACTCTCCTACATTCTCTATATAATATCTCAGACTTGGTCAAGTAAATAATTTTGTAACTATGGCAGCACTGGCTAGCTCATACGTACCAAGGGGATTAGTATATTACGATAGTTAGCATTGTTCACCCAGGCAAAAGGGGGACGCGTGGGCCCATTCGAGACGAGCACCACCCCTCGCTCATACACTTGCTATCAAGATACTGTCGACATGAATGGTCAAGTACTTCCATATGCATTGTTAGAAGTCGAAGTAGGTCACAAATGTCTTGTTTTTATATTGAAATTTGAGCTCTAGCCAAACTATACAATCTTGATTAATATCGCTCCTTATTGGATGTTAGTTCAATCTTGATATTAATACAATAACCGTTTATCAATTCTTCCAGTTAATTTAAACGAGCCGTTAGATTCAGAAGGTGTGATGGTTCTATTTGCAGATAGCAAGACAATTCAATAAATAATGATTATCTATGTTCAATTGGTGTAAGTTTTTGTTTTAGAATAGAATATATTTATTTAGCCTGGTCGAGTTAAGGCCATGTGGCCTTCTCTTCCACTCACCAGGACAAACATATATTACATCAGAATATAACAATCACAATGAACTCTAATATTAAATACTAAATAAAAATTTGATCAAAAAGATAATATCTATTATATTACGATCTATAATGCAACCAGTTAATGTTAGTTAAAATTAAGACTAAAACTAATAATAAAATGTATACAAGCAAGACATATTAAATTGTCCCTGTCTAATGTACATATAAAACAAAAGAAAAATAATGAGATATAGAAAACTAATTTTAAGTTTGTACAACAAAACAAAATATTTGTTAATCTTAATATTATTTTCATAGATAGTTAAATTTATTAATTGTTAAAAGAATACTATCAGTGAAGTGTATAAGTTAGTTTGTTATTAAATAATTCATATGTTACATTTACAAACATGTGTTATATTTAAATACAAAAAAATTCAAAAAAGAAATTACAGCTAATGACAAATGAAGGAAATTCTGAGGAAGTGGCTGAATTCAAATACCTAGGAACAATAATCACAAATAGGAATGAGATGCACAAAGAAGTTAAACATAGGCTCAATTCTGGAAATGCATGCTATTATGCATTGCAGAGACTCTTGATGTCCCAACTCCTTTCAAAAAACGTTGAACTGAAAATATATAAAACTATTATTCTACCAGTTATATTATATGGGTGCGAAACATGGACTCTTACTTTAAGGGAGGAAAGGAGATTACAAGTATTTGAGAATAAAGTACTTAGGAAAATTTTTGGACCAAAAAGAAATGAACAGACAGGTGAATGGAGAAGACTACTTAACAATGAACTACATGCTATTTATAGAAAGCCAGATATAATAAGAACAGTTAAGTCTCGTAGACTGCGATGGGCAGGACATGTTGCACGTATGGAGAATGAAAGACTTGCATGGAAGCTTTTTGTAGGAAAGCCAGAGGGAAAACGCCCGGTTGGTAGACCAAGAATGAGGTGGGAGAATAACATTAACTATGATTTGAGGGAAGTAGATTATACAGGGAATGATTAGAAAGCATTGGCCCAGGATAGGATGTATGGAAAGCTTATGTCCGTGCGGCCATGAACCTACGGGTTCGATAGTGCCAGTGAGTAAGTAAGTACATACTAAACAATTTATTACACTGGTCAACGTGATTTTTGTTTCATGAGTAACCAATAGTTGTACTTAATGCAGTTTTCTTTCATCGAGTTTTCAAATATGTATTCGGAATTTCTCCATTACCTACAGTGTTTTTATTTAAATTTCAATTAATGAATTTAAATAATTATATTTTAATAAACTTTTTTTGTACATTTGCCCATTGTAAAATAAAACGGGGAACACTTTCATCGGGAGATTTCAGCTGTGGAAAAGAGATATCAAGGCAAATGGAATCCTAATATGCTGCCCGATTATTGTTGGACCATCAAGAGGGATGCTCCACAAGCGAAATATAGCAGAGAATCGTCATTTCTTACTTTCTAGGCGAGTATTTACGAATGTAGAAGATATTAAAATGTTCGAAATTATAAATTCTTGTCTCTCGGAAACTTTGCGTGATGGAGAAAAACCGATATCATATTTGAATTCAGGAGAAAAAATACTACTATCAGAATCACATATTTTTCTTTCTGAGACAAAAAAAATTATTTTTTGTTGCTCAGTGTTATCTGTCAAACTGATAATAGTGAAAATAATATCTAATAATACAATAAAATAAAATACAACTAAAATTAAACTAATGAAGGAAACTTCCATACATAAATAAGATATAAAAATACAAAGAAAGTAGGCCTAATAAACTATAAGGGATTAATCCATTACTTGTACATATATAAGACATTAGGTAAATGTATTGACAAATCTTAATACTATTTTTGTTAAATAATGAGAAAAAACAAATTATTAATTGTTAAAAAGTAATATTAGTGAGTTGTTTTCG
This sequence comes from Diploptera punctata, assembly GCA_030220185.1. Taxonomy (NCBI): domain Eukaryota; kingdom Metazoa; phylum Arthropoda; class Insecta; order Blattodea; family Blaberidae; genus Diploptera; species Diploptera punctata. The sequence goes on along the minus strand of JASPKZ010006832.1, from coordinate 289,432 downwards.
TTAATATTTTTTTGCGCGATAGTGTGTTTTGTCGTACTTACCAGCAATGGCGACCATGATTGAAAGTTCAACTTCCTATATTTCGGGGTTGCCAACCTAAATATAACTATAGCCTACTGTAATATTGCACTTACACCCACGTGCGGGAAGTAAAACCACTACCCTCTATGTATACTACGTACAATGTATGTACGAAAAATATCCAAAAGGTAGTGTTAATATACATTATACGAAACAAATCACTGCATATTAAATGAACTGAACTTTATTTGAAACAATATAAAACAATAAATACGTACTTGCGGCCATGTTATCAAAATTGTTCTCAAGGCCTCCTGTTGTTTCAACTAATAAACATTGTTAACGTTAGTCAATTGTTTATAACGAACTCACATTTTTCCAACATAGACATTATTTTACTATTAATTATCTATTATTTTGAAAACACCATCGCGCAAAAAACAATGTACAACCCACGTGTCTGAAGTGTTTTACAGAATCTCATCATCATCATCATCATAGTACATTCACGAATTTAGGCCATTTGTTGACCTGTTTCGGCCTCAAGAGAAACACCATCCAGAAGTCTTTTGAGTGGACGTCCTGGTCTTCTTCTTCCTGCAGGTTGATATCTTAACATTAGTTTGGGTATTCTGTGATCTTCCATTCGATGAACATGTTGTATCCATCTTGACTTATAATCAGAAATTTTGTTTTCTAAAGATTCCATGTGTAATTCTTCTAAGATGTCTTCATTTTTTTTGTGATCTAGTAGTGTGTATCCTGCAGTCCTCCGAAGGTATCTCATTTCAGCAGATCTAAGTCTCTGTATATCCTTCTGTTTCAACGTCCATACTTCGCTACAATACAAAAGAGTTGGAAGAGCCAGTGTTTTATACACTTTCAGTCTTGAATGCTTTTGGACTAACTGTGGCTTGAAGATAGAATTTATTAACCCTAAAATTCTTAAAAATGTAGATATTTTTGCATTTACATCCTTTTCTTCTTCATCCTAGATATGTAAAATTATTCACCTGCTCCAAAATGTTATTGTCCAGTACAATTTTACTTCTGACAGGATCTACACCTTGAAATGCCATAATTTTTGTTTTTTCTGTAGATATCTTTAATCCATATTCTTCTGTAATTTTGTTAAGTTCATACAGACCTTTCTGTAGATTATCTTCGGAATTTGCTATTATTATTTCGTCATCTGCAAACAATAGGGTGTTTAATTTTCTATTTTCTGATATTCTTATTCCAAATTTATATGTTTTGTTCCAGCAACATATTACTTCATTGATATAAATTGCAAAGAGTGTTGGGGATAGGGGGCAGCCTTGTCTCACACCACGATTTATAATTCCTTCTTCAGAAAATCTGGTATTTAATTTAATCTTTATGGTGTTGTCTTTGTAAATATTTTGTATGTTCTGCCGAAGTAAATTTGGTATATTTCTGCCTTCCAATATATTTAAGAGTTTTGATCTCTTGACTATATAAAACAATAAATACGTACTTGCGGCCATGTTATCAAAATTGTTCTCAAGGCCTCCTGTTGTTTCAACTAATAAACATTGTTAACGTTAGTCAATTGTTTATAATAAACTCAAATGTTTCCAACATAGACATTATTTTACTATTAATTATCTATTATTTTGAAAACACCATCGCGCAAAAAACAATGTACAACCCACGTGTGTGAAGTGTTTTACAGAATCTCGGTTTTTAAACATTTTTCCACGATTCTGTAAAAACCACTTCCCAACCTCGCATCGTAATACAGCTACTATTATTTTCAATTTGCTTCTGAAAGACGGTAGAGTTTGGCAGTCTCAGTTTTTATACCTGAAATAAAAATGTCTAATAACTGTTTCACTTCATATTATATCATCCAATAAAATAGTAAAATGTAAAGTGATCCCACTACAGGCTTTAAGACAGACCCTTGGGGTAGTAAGAGGTTAAGACTCTCAAATTTCTAGACAATTGTCACGAGATGTCAACTGGATTGTCAGCTCTGCGTGATGACCGTATGTACCTGCAAAACAAAAGTCTGGTACTCAAATCAGTTGAATAATGAGTCGACCCCAAGTCCAACGACGTTTTGGTCTTCCTACATTTCTTCGGCCTAGAGGTTTATAATGAAGCAGCTGTTTTGATAAACGATTATTTGGCATTATTTGTATATGTTCAAACCAATTACATTTATTTGTGTGCATTCTCTCGTTTACTTACTTACTTACTTACTCACTGGCACTATCGAACACTATCGAAGGTTAATGGCCGCGCGGACATAAGTTCTCCATACATCCCTATCCTGAGCCAATGCTTTCCAATCATTCCCTGTATAATCTACTTCCCTCAAATCATAGTTAATGTTGTTCTCCCACCTCATTCTTGGTCTACCAACTGGGCGTTTTCCTTCTGGCTTTCCTACAAGAAGTTTCCATGCACGTCTTTCATTCCCCATACGCGCAACATGTCCTGCCCATCGCAGTCTATGAGACTTAACTGTTCTTATTATATCTGGCTTCCTATAAAGACCATGTAGTTCATTGTTATGTAGTTTTCTCCATTCACCTGTCTGTTCATCTCTCTTTGGTCCAAAAATTTTCCTAAGAACTTTCTCAAATACTCGTAATCTCCTTTCCTCCCTTAAAGTAAGAGTCCATGTTTCGCACCCATATAATATAACTGGTAGAATAATAGTTTTATATATTTTCAGTTTAACGTTTTTTGAAAGGAGTTGGGACATCAAAAGTCTCTGCAATGCATAATAGCACTATATTATATATTTGTAATTCATCCCTGATATCTTCACATTCCTTTTGATCTCTTAAAGATACACCTGCAACTGATCTGATAAATCTCATTTATATTGTCTCAATTTTATGTTTATCAGAGATCGTTAAAGGCCAAGTCTCAGACCCGTATGTTAACTTTGGAACGACTACTGTTTTGTAAAATTTTAATTTGGTTTCCCTTGTAGTCTTAGTTCTCAAATATCTTCTTATTGAACCACATATCTGTTGGAATTTCCCTAATTTCTTCTACTTGGAAAACTGCTCTCGCTGCCCACCATGCCATCCCCAGAACAGCGAATAAGATATGAAGAAAACCACGGTTGGGCAACATGGAGTGTGGTCGACGCTTGGATGGGTGTACGGCTTCCGAAACGGACCACACTGAAAACTGAAGGTGTTTAACTATGTAAGAACTAAACCTTGGCTACAGGCGGAACTTGAATCCTTGACACGGAAAACCCAAGAAAACTTTCTTAATCGTATATATATATATATATATATATATATATATATATACGATTAAGAAAGCATTTTCATGCAATTCTTTGCAGCTTTACTAGGGAATTATAGGTGTGGTTGCTTTCCACACTGGTGAATGATGATGATGATAATGATAATGGCCGGGTGATTTTCGGGGACCGTTGACCCCTAAGCTTCCTAACATTTATCTTACAGGTGAGGAAAACCCCCGAAAAAGACCTCACCCAGGAGCCTGTCCCTACCGGGAATCGAATCCGGGCCCGCTGCGTGACAAGGCAGCACGCTACCTCGATACCGCAGCGGTGGATATATATTATCAGTGGCCACTGGCAGGTCTTCAAACAATGACGCGGAAAACCCAAGAACAGGAAATTTTACTTGAAACCTATTACTCTCGTTCTAATTTAGAAATTTTCAAATTAATAATAATACTTTAATAATAATAATAATAATAATACTTTATTTATTCTGGCACAGTTAAGGCCATAAGGCCCTCTCTTCCACTCAACCAGCACAAATACAAATAAATATTTGACAAATATAGATATACACTATACTAATTATAAACAGTTAAAGATACAATAAATGTAGCAATGTAAATGTCATGTACAAACAACATTTTATAGGGTAATAACAATAATGATACGATAATAATAATAATAATAATAATAATAATAATAATACTTTATTTATTCTGGCACAGTTAAGGCCATAAGGCCCTCTCTTCCACTCAACCAGCACAAATACAAATAAATATTTGACAAATATAGATATACACTATACTAATTATAAACATTTAAAGATACAATAAATGTAGCAATGTAAATGTCATGTACAAACAACATTTTATAGGGTAATAACAATAATGATACGATAATAATAATAATAATAATAATAATAATAATAATAATAATAATAATAATAATAATAATAATAATAATAATAATAATAATAATACTTTATTTATTCTGGCACAGTTAAGGCCATAAGGCCCTCTCTTCCACTCAACCAGCACAAATACAAATAAATATTTGACAAATATAGATATACACTATACTAATTATAAACAGTTAAAGATACAATAAATGTAGCAATGTAAATGTCATGTACAAACAACATTTTATAGGGTAATAACAATAATGATACGATAATAATAATAATAATAATAATAATAATAATAATAATAATAATAATAATAATAATAATACTTTATTTATTCTGGCACAGTTAAGGCCATAAGGCCCTCTCTTCCACTCAACCAGCACAAATACAAATAAATATTTGACAAATATAGATATACACTATACTAATTATAAACAGTTAAAGATACAATAAATGTAGCAATGTAAATGTCATGTACAAACAACATTTTATAGGGTAATAACAATAATGATACGATAATAATAATAATAATAATAATAATGATACTTTATTTATTCTGGCACAGTTAAGGCCATAAGGCCCTCTCTTCCACTCAACCAGCACAAATACAAATAAATATTTGACAAATATAGATATACACTATACTAATTATAAACAGTTAAAGATACAATAAATGTAGCAATGTAAATGTCATGTACAAACAACATTTTATAGGGTAATAACAATAATGATACGATAATAATAATAATAATAATAATACTTTATTTATTCTGGCACAGTTAAGGCCATAAGGCCCTCTCTTCCACTCAACCAGCACAAATACAAATAAATATTTGACAAATATAGATATACACTATACTAATTATAAACAGTTAAAGATACAATAAATGTAGCAATGTAAATGTCATGTACAAACAACATTTTATAGGGTAATAACAATAATGATACGATAATAATAGTAATAATAATAATATAAATATGATACATTATACGGGAAACATCAATTAATATATATACCTTACACTGGATAATAATGAAGTCGAGGTTAGAGCAAATATAAATTTAGATTTCTTTTAAAAGTTGCCAATGTCCGGCAGCCCCTTATTTCTTGTGGTAGGGAATTCCAGTTGCGAGAAGTGAAGATGGTATATGACATGGAGTGATGTGATGTCCTATGTTGCGGTATATTAAGTAAGAGACTGTGTTGTGATCTTGTGTTTAAGTTATGGTTTATGTAATTTTATTTAATTCATGAATTTTCTTTAAAGGTCCTATAACATCTGGTCTATTAGAAAAACAATTTTGCAAGATGTACGATGGGAAACGGAGGGAATTATATCTATCAGGTTATAAATGGAACAGATTCCGTACTAAGTCCTGAATATGCAGGACCTTTTTAATATATTCATATAACTTTTTTATAACTCTAGGTTTTTAAAATATAATGTCTCTAATAAAACTATGTTAGAATGAACTTTTAATTCTCTAGACCTGTCTCCGAGGGACAAAAACCCTTAAAAATTCAGAGGGAGAGAAAAAGGTGAGATAAGCGCAATAAAAGGAAAGCCTGCCAGCACATGGTAGTTACATACCGGAGGGATGAATTACCTTTCTTTGCTCTTACCCAACTTACACCAGCAGAGGATTAAGAGAGAAGGTCGTAATAGATGAGTGCTTGCAGAGGATTAGTTCAACATATTGAAATATTTTTATTTTTTTACACCAGTGTGTGCTGTGAGGGAGGGAAATGTCACTACTATGGTTTGCTCAAGTCTTCAACCATTACTTTATCATTTCCAAGCATAAACGGAACATGTTTTTATTATTACTTCTTCTTCTACTACTACTGTTACTTAGCCCCAGAATTTAATTATCTTTAACTCATTATACTCGTAAATGTGGAAAAAACTGGGACTAATTCCTGTCATGACCACTCTCGTTAGAACAGAAATTCTCAACACATTTAAAATTCACAGTTTAAAATAACACAGTTATTCTATGAACCAGTGATAACCACAGTACTAACCAGTGATAACCACATTTTAACCTGCGATAATCAGCGATAAACCCACAGCTCTGTGGATAACACAGGTTCTCTGTCGATAATAACTAATTTATGTCTGAATTTAACAGAGTAAAACACTGTTTTTTATTACAACTACTACTGCTACTGCGCTACTGCTAGTGCTACTGCTAATGCTAATGCTAATGCTGCTGCTGCTACTGCTACTGCTACTGCTACTGCTACTGCTGCTGCTACTGCTACTGCTACTGCTACTGCTACTGTTACTGTTACTGTTACTGTTACTGCTACTACTACTACTACTACTACTAGATCATGAAATTAGGACTTTTGACCTGTTTTCACACCAAGTGGGATTTAATGAATCTTCCCATCTAGTAAATGGGCTATTAAATATCAAAATAGTACCTGGTAAAATAAAAAGCAATAGCCTTCAAGGGCGCTCATACAGTTCGGACAAAGATAATATTAGAAAATAAACCAATAGAACAAGTAGTAAGATATAATTTCCAAGGTTGCGAAATGTCATACACAGCAGAATCCGATATAAATAACAAACTAAATACGTTTAATTATATAACAGGAACACTAAAAAAACTATGAAAAATAAAGCCAGGAAAGACTCTATAATAAAATTATACAAGACAATGGCAGTGTCTATTATTACTTATGGATCCAAAACATGGACAGTGACAACACAACAATCTGCCAGGATATAAGCTGCTGAAATGAAATTCCTCAGACCAATAGCAGGATATCAAAGAACAGACAGAAACCATAACACAGAAATAAGACAACAACTAAAAGTAAAGGAATTAAACACAACAGTAGTGAAATACAGAACAAACTGGAAAGAACATTTGGCAAGGATGACTGAGAATAGAATACCAAAAGCAGCATACAGCTATTCACCGCGAGGAAGAAGAAGTTTGGGAAGAGTAAATAAAAGATGGAAAGAGCAGCAATTTGGAGCCGGAACAGGCTAGTATATAAGCCTAAACCGTGATGAAGAAGAAAAAGAAGGTACCTGGTAAGTCAGTCGTCCTCAACTAAATTATTAAACTTCATCAAGTAGTTAGAGTGTGGAGGCCTTTCAAAAATAATGTTTCGTCTTCTGCATTTAACTGGTACTGATGTTGTTGTATAAGTTGTACGATGGGTTTACGTCTGCGGGTTTGTTCTCATTGAGTAGGTCTGTATTCTTTGCTTATTTTAGAATCTCTATGTCTTCAAAGATGCTGATCCTGTTCTTGTTATACTCTCTGTATAATACTGATATGGTATTATCGATTTTATCGAACTGATGGCCCGTTTCTAGTGTGTGTTTGGCAAAACTTCATTTTTCTTCGTTATTAATATAATTTTTGAAATGTTCAGAATATCTTGTATTGAAATTTCTTGTTGTTTTGCCTATGTAGAACTTTTCGCACGTTAGTTTGTAAACGCCTTTATTTTCGTATTTATTTGTTGCTTCTATTTTGTTGGATATTATCTTGTTGAGTTTGTTATTAGTTTTGAAGGCGATTTTAATGTTTTTATTTTGTTATATATATATATATATATATATATATATATATATATTATGATAATTAAACGTGTTGAAGAATTTAAATATCTTGGATCTATAATAGATAAAACTGGTACTTGTGAAAAATATATTATTAACAGAGTAAATTGTGCAAGAAAGGCGATTAGATCCCTGAATGGTCTTTTATGGGATAGAAATTTGACCAGAAAAACAAAAAAAGAGATAATACAGACAAAAATAGAAAGTATACTTACATATGGATCAGAAAGCTGGACAATAAATGAAAGGATGCAGAAAAGAATCTTGGCGACAGAAATAGATGGATTATGGAGAAGTATGAGAATATCCAGGCTACAACATATTCGAAATACATATATCAGACAGGAAATGGATGCACAAGAAACTGTTATCGAAAGGATAACAAAGAGAGCTCTACAGTGGTATGGACATGTACAACGGATGTCGGAAGACCAATGGCCTAAACAGGTGTTAGATTGGATGTTACCAGGCAGAAGGAAGAGGGGGAGAAGTAGAAGAGCATGGTATGAGGGAATATATGATGCCATGATGAAGAGGGGTATGGAAGATGGACAATGGGAAGATAGGAATCTCTGAAAAGCAGGAATTAAGGGAAAACTGCTGTAAAGTGAAAAGCCTGTATTAAGTAAGTATTTTGTTTCCTGATCGAATTGGAAAATTTGGTCGTTTCATTTCCTGCATAAGTTAGTGTAATTTATAAACTAAAGTGCAATAATTGCATGTTGTGGAAGAGAAGAGGAATGGAGAGTGTTGGTGGAATGTAATTCGGCAAACGGGAGAACCCTTAGAAAAATCCCGGCGTGGTCCTCCACAAGTAACTTTATACCCTTCCAGAACCAGCAGGATTCGAACCTGAGATTCAAGTTGGGGTAGCCGAGCGCGAGCTACATGTCCACTAATACGGCGCTGACTTCTATTAGGCACTTCCGCTACAATTACTGCTATTATGAACGCCATAGCAATCATCAAAGAAATTTATTCAGGAAACAGTACAACTATCAAATATGGAAATAGTAAATCTAAAGAAATTTTAGTCCAGCAAGGAATACGACAAGGAGACTCATTAAGTCCCATATTGTTCACATTAATAATGGATGAAATCATCAAAGAACTAAAAGTTAAAGTTAGAAAAGGGATTAAAATAGGTAACAAAGAGCTGAAGATAATAAACTATGCTGATGACACAGTTCTAATTGCACAAAGTGAAGATGATTTACAAATGATATTGCACACATTTAGAATCATTGCAGCAAAATATAACATCTTCTTCTTCTTCCTTCCAAGTATTAGGCCAAGGCCTGTTACGATCCTATAGAAAATTTTCCCTCCAGCGTTTCATAGGACGGCCCAGTGATCTTCGTCCTCTTGGTATATAATTATAAACAGCTTTGGGGATCCGATTTGAACTCATTCTTTCAAGATGGTGTTTCCAATTTAGTTGGTACTGTTTAATATATTCCAAAATTGGCGTAGTCTTCAATTCTTTTAAGATATCGGTGTTCCTTTTCCGATCCCATCTGGTGTAACCCGCTGTTCTGCGCATGAATCTCATTTCACAAGCCGTTATTCTGCTTTCATGTTGTTTTTTAGTGTCCATGCTTCACTACCATAGGTCAACACTGGTCTAGCCAAAGTGTTATATAAACGTAATCTGGTGTGTTTTTGTACAAGTATGGTTTAATAACTTGATTAATAATTCCTAAACTTTTATTATAACTAGTAACTTTTTCAGGGATATCCTTTTCATCCCAGATAGAGAGATAATATCCAAGATATTTAAATTGATTAGATCTCTCTAAAATGTTATTCTGGAGACAGATTTTACTTTGTATGGGGTCCTTCCCATGAAATGCCATAATTTTAGTTTTCTTAATTGATATTTCCATATTAAATTTGGCACCTATTTTTTGTAAATTATAAATTGATCGTTGCATATCATTTTCGGAAAGTGCCAGAAGAGCTAAATCGTCTGCAAAAAGAATAGCATCGAGTTTGAGGTTCCTATTGATGGGTATATATCCTCGTTGTGTTTTCCTCCATTCATTTATTAATTTATTCATATATATAATGAAAAGCACCGGTGAAAGTCCACATCCCTGTCTTACTCCAGTGTTGATCTTTTCCCAAGAAGATAGTTTGCCATCTTGTTTAACAGAGATTTCATTATCTTTATAGATGTTGAAGATATTAGTAATATAACATGAAAATCTCAATAAATAAAACCAAATCAATGGACCCACGACGTGTTAAATTAGAAATATAAGGGAAAAGTATAGAACAAGTCATGAAATTCAAATATTTAGGAGTAGCAATCAATAGCAGCAGCAGAATAACAGATGAAATCCTCCATCAGGCAAATAATGCAAACAAAGTATCGGGATGTTTAAACAATACTGTTTGGAAAAATAAAAATTTAAAAATAGATACAAAAGTAAGAATATACAAATCTGTCATAAGACCAGTTCTAACATATGGTTGTGAATGCCGAACAGAAACTCAGAAAAAAAACAAATCAATGAAACAACCGAAATGAAAGTTTTAAGGAAAAACGTAGGAAATTCGCTGAGAGAGAAAATTCGCAGCTCTGTTATTAGAGAAGAATGTGAAATTGAACCTATAAACCTCTGGACAAATGATTGAAGACTAAATTGGAACGATCACATAGATAGAATGGAGAACAGTAGATTAGTGAAGAAAGTACGTGACTGGACACCTCAGCAGAAAAGGTCTTTAGGAAGACCACAACTACGATGGAAGGACGTCACCATACCCCGGACCTGTAGTGAATGAACACGCAACAAGCTGCCAGCTTTCATGCGTAGAGGAAGAAGAAGAAGAAGATGAACGCCATCTTTGCAACATAACCCGAACAATGTGTTAATCTATGCAGTAATTTATTCACAGTTTTTAGTAGTTGAACAATGGTTATTGGAATGGAAAATAGGTTACAGATGGTCTCAGCAATAATCCAGTGGTTACTGTATGAAGGCAAGACATGCTAGGGTTTCTCTAATGGCAATTAAATGTACATAACTCTGATTAAGAGCGTGTACTAACCGGACCATCGCATCTGATTACGTGTAATATCTAAGAGTTTTATTACCCGGTTTTAAGGTTACTATAAATGCCACAAATATCCTTAGCACCAGCGCTCGAAATGTTTCAATATAGCAGGCAGATATTATGCCATATTCGTTTTATTTCACTGGTCCTCTTCCTTTGCCAGATACCAAATCCAGTAAACAGGGATATACAACACTACATGCAGAGCGTAATGATGAAATTAAAGTGTTAATGAAAAATGAGGGAAATTTTGAGGAAGTGGCTGAATTCAAATACCTAAGAACAATAATTTCAAAGAGAAGTGAGATTAACAAAGAAGTTAAACATAGACTCGATTCTCGAAATGCATGGTATTACGCATTACAAGGACTCTTGTCGTCCCAACTTGTTTTAAAGAAAGTTAAACTGAAAATGTATAAAACTATTTTCTCCTATTTATATTACATGGATGCAAAACATGGACTCTTACTTTAAGGGAGGAGAAAATATTACGAATATATGAGAATAAAATAATTACGGAAGAAGTTATTGAAGTGCTTTGTGTGGAGTGTAGCATTGTATGGTGCAGAGACTTGGACATTACGATGGAATGAGGAAACGCGACTGGAAGCTTTTGAGATGTGGATATGGAGAAGAATTGAACGTATAAAATGGACAGACAAAGTAAGAAATAAAGATGTGCTAGACAGAGTGGGTGAAGGAAAAACAATGCTAGAACTTATAAAGAAGAGGAAAATAAATTGGATTGGCCACTGGGTAAGAAGAAACTGCCTGCTGAAGGATGCTCTAGAAGGAATGGTCAACGGAAAGAAAGTTAGAGGTAGAAAAAGACAGATGATAGACAATATTAAAATAAATGGTTTGTATGCAGATACAGAAAGGAAATTCGAGTTAAGGAAAGAGTGGAGAATGCTGAGTTTGCAGTGAAAGACCTGCTCTTGAGCAGATCACTATGAATGAATATGAGAATAAAGTGCTCAGGAAAATGTTTGGACCAAAGAGATATGAACCCACCAGGGGAATAGAGAAGACTACATAACAGTGAGGTACATGGTCTTTATAGGAAGCCAGATATAATATCAGTTAAGTCTCGTAGACTGCAATGGGCAGGACATGTTGCACGAATGAGTAAAGAAAGAGGACATGGAAGCTTCTTGTAGGAAAATCAGATGGCAAACGCCCAGTTGGTAGACCAAGAATGAGGTGGGAGAATAACATTAACCATGATTTGAGGGAAGTAGATTATACAGGGGATGATAGGAAAACATTAGCTCAGGAAATGGTTGTATGAAGAAATTTTTGTCCGCGCGCCCATGAACCTGCGGGTTCGATAGTGCCAGTGAGTAAGTTATGTAGCTATACAAGCTAGCTTTTTACATGAAATAGTTGAACTAAACAGAAAATGTTTTGCCTGAACCGGGATCTGAACCCAAGATATTGAGATTTCCGCGGTTACGTACTAACCAACTGTGCTATGCAAGCATCCAGATGTAGACACAAATTGTTATCTATTTGAAATCTCTGCCCTAATCAGTTGTCCTTTCCAGACATCAAGGGACAGGTACAAAATGTTCTCTATTTGAAATCCACGCACTAACCAATTGTGAAATCCAGGCACAAAGAAGCAAACACAGATTTTTCTCTATTAGACATCCCTGTGAACCCAGTTGTAATATTCTTCTTCTTCACTTCACGGACTAGGCAAACTGCCTGTTCCGCCTCAAAGTTGTTCTGTCCAATTTTTCATTGGCCTTCCTGCATTCCTAGTTCCTCTTGGCTTGTAGTTAAATGCTGATTTTGGCAATCTTGTTACATTCTTTCTTTCTATGTGTCTAAACCATTCATCTCTGCATTCTTTGATTTTTTATTCAGTGGATATATATTTAACTGTTCTTATATCTTTATTCGATTCAATCTTTTGCAGCCTTTCGTTCTTCTAAATAAGCCTAACTTCATTTCTACGCTATGAATTCTACTTGTAATTTTTTGGTCATTACCCAAGTTTCGCTCCCGTAAAGTAATGAAGGAACTGTCAGTGTTTTATAAAACTTCAGTCTAGTGTCTCTTCTTGTTTTGTTACTTAATGTTTTATGTAGACCTATAGTTCCGCATATAATTTGAAATTTCGTTAGTTTCATATTTATGTCTCTTTCAGTTTTTGTGTTTGCAGTAAAAATACAACCCAAATAATTGTACTTTGTTACTTCAATGGTATTAATAAGCTGTTAGTTTATGCTGATGATGTAGTACTACTGGCCGATAGCGAGGAGATACTAAAGGCCAACACGCACACACTATTGAGTAACACTAAGAAATTAGGACTGGAAATAAATATCAGTAAAACTAAATATATGGTCACACGTAGAAATTCAGTATATAATGGAAATGGACAGCTAATGACAAATGAGGGAAATTTTGAGGAAGTGACTGAATTCAAATACCTAGGAACAATAATCACAAATAGGAATCCGATTGAGAGTCTTTCCACTTTTCAGCGGTTGCCCTTTTACCAGCCGGCTGCTGGCCCTTCACATCCACATGTGTCAATCACAGAGGTAGATGATCAACAGCCAGTGTAGGGGTGACATGTGGTTAGCATGTCGAGTCCCCCAGCCGTTATAGCTGGTTCCTCAACCTGGAGCCGCTACTTATTGTAGCTACCCAATTGCCTCACGATGCTGGGTGGGCACCGGTCCCATACTGGCCGAAATACCATGAGAAAATTTCTTCCCCCATGGAGACTCGAACCAGCGCAAGTCCCGTAGCTCTGCGCCAAGGCTTCCTACCTTAACCGCTCGGCTACGGCGCGGGACCCACAACCCAAATAGGAATGAGATGCAAAAATAAATTAAACATAGGCTCAATTCTGGAAATGCGTGCTATTATGCATTGCAGAGACTTTTGATGTCCCAACTCCTTTCAAAAAACGTTAAGCTGAAAATATATACAACTATTATTCTACCAGTTATATTATATGGATGCGAAACCTGAACTCTTACTTTAAGGGAGGAAAGGAGATTACGAGTATTTGAGAATAAAGTTCTTAGGAAAATGTTTGGACCAAAGAGAGATGAACAGACAGGTGAATGGAGAAGACTACAACAATGAACTACATGGTCTTTATAGGAAGCCAGATATAATAAGAACAGTTAAGTCTCGTAGACTGCGATGGGGAATGAAAGACGTGCATGGATACTTCTTGTAGGAAAGCCAGAAGGAAAACGCCCAGTTGGTAGACCAAGAATGAGGTGGGAGAACAACATTAACTATGATTTGAGGGAAGTAGATTATACAGGGAATGATTGGAAAGCATTAGCTCAGGATAGGGATGTATGGAGAGCTTATGTCCGCGCGGCCATGAACCTTCGGGTTCGATAGTGCCAGTGAGTTAGTTAGTTAGTTAGTTAGTTACTTTATTATGTTGTAATATTAGTAGTAGAATTTGCACTACGACAGGTTACTTCTACTAAGAAGACATAATGATGGGATTTAAAACTGAAAATCTTGGGTTCAAATATCGGACCAGGAAGAAAAAACTCTAGTTGTTTTAACTATGACAAGTAAAAACTTTCCTGAATACATTAATTTCTTCTTTGGCTTTCCCCCTCTTATTGGTTTGCCGTCTTCAGTTTCCATTTAATTCCATCATTCCAATCTCCTTCTCCCAAATTCCTATCTTCCATTATAGTTCTGAAGTAGGTTTTCCATTTCCATCTTGGTCTGCCACGTTTATTTCTTCCAGGGGATGACCATTGGTACATATTATTTGGCCATCTTTTACTTTCCGTTCCTTGTACATGGCCATACCATTCAAGTGTTTTATTTTCAATCCTCTTGACAACAGATGTAGTGACATTCATTTCTCTCCAAAGGGAATTCATTTCTTATTTATTCTGTCTTGTTTTTGGAGGCTTCTTCTGAAATAATAAAATTCAACTGATCTACTTTTATTCTTTTGTAATTCCGTCAAAGTCCAAGTTTCACTTCCATATGACAAAATATTCCGTATTATACTCTTATAAATTTTCATTTTAATTTCCTTTGTAATATTTTTAATACTGGGATAATATATGCTCGAATATAGATCATTCGATTGGATACGCTAGATTCAAAGAAGCTTGGAAAACATTACAAAATGTCAGGAAATCAGAAAGAAAGACGATAATATTCAGTTGATAAGACCATCAGAATGGATGCCTGGAAGACAGGGTTACGCTGCTCCGTTGATATAGAGTTGATGATGATGATAATGATGCGCCAGGAGAGACCTTAAACTAAACTTAAAAGCTAATTAGGCGAATATGATATTGATGATAATGATGGCCAGATGGTGTTCGGGGACCGTTTGGGCCTTAAACTTTCCTGACATTTATCTTACAGGTGAAGTAAAACGCCGAAAAACACCTCACCCAGGAAACTTGTCCCGACCGCGGATCGATGCCGGGTCCGTTACGTGACAAGACAGCACGCTACCTCGAGACCACAGCGGTGGACTTCCATTTAAATATAGGTGGCCCTCTCTTGCCTTTCCCAGGTGGAATTCATTCCAAAACTTTTCTGGGGTTTGTTAATTAAAGTCCCCTTGTTATAGGCCTATATTATTATTTTAGTTTCCTCAACATGAACACCAAATCCTCTACATCTGCCGCCGCAACCATCTGATCATCCGCAAATAGAATGTAGAAAGACAACAAATATATTAATTTGTAAAATGAAAATAAAACTATGAATGCCTTATCTAAAAATCAGCGGAATCTTATCATTGGAAGTGGTGGTTTACATGAATACCAACATTTAAAAAATCGCCCTAGTAGCAGCCATGTTTGCATTATCCTAAATGAGTAGGGATTATTTATTTAAATGTTTATCAAAATATTCAACAATGTGCAATAGGTAATAACTAACCGTTGTGCATGGTTTATTTTTCATTGAAGTTCAACAGTTTTATAAAAGTTGGCATAAAAAATTAGTTTTCCAATTTAAATCTTAAGAATAAATAAATTTATTCATCATCATCAACATGGATGGCTTGTTCCGATCTCATTATAGGCCGAATGGGTCCTTCCATCTCTTCAATGGTCTTCCCAACATTCTTCACCCTTTTGGTTTATAATTATACATTCTTCTTGGTATGCGCTGTTCATTCATTCGTAATACGTGCTGAAGATAAGCATTTTGATAATATTTTATTATTTCACAGAGATTAAATATATTAAGTTCTGTTCTTATATCTTCGTTTTTCTTTTTATCTGTTCTTTGGTATCCTGCTATTGCTCTCAACATCTTCATTTCAGCCGCCTCTATTTGTTTACTATCTGCCTTTGTTAATGTCCAGGTTTCACATCCATAGATAAGAGATGGAACTGCCAATACTTTGTAAAACTTCAAAATAGTTTCTTTTCTAGTCTTATTCAATAAAGTGCGTTTAATTGTGCCCCATAGATAACTGAATCGTTGTATTTTAGTGTGTTTATCTAAATTTCTGTCATTGCCTAAATGACATCCCAAATAATTAAAATTCTGAACTTGGTCTATAATTACATTGTTTATCATTATTTTTGTTCTTATTGCACATTTTTTGTTTTAGATGTATATATTCTTAAATTTTATTTTAGAGAGATATTATTTAAAGTATAAAGGAATTGCTGTAAAGCATTTTCTGATGCTTTCATTATTACTTGATCGTCTGCAAAAGCAGAGTTGTCAATACACTATTTATATTAATTTGTTCTTGCCATTCATTTATGACATGGTCCAAGTATAAATTAAATAATACTGGTGACAATGGACACCATTGTCTTACTCCCTGGTTTATAAATTTATTTATTTATTTATTCCATAAACCAGCAAAATCTGACCATAACTTGGCCTTGCTGAAGAATTCGCTCTTGTTATGGAGTTCCTCTGTAAGGATTTTTTTAAAATATCCAAGTTACTATTTCACACGTATATTTAGTTAGCAAATTTAGATTACAATAAATGATTTCCTTCTGTTTTCAGACGATCTGTGCAACTATATGTCACTGCCGAACAACATGCCAAAATGAACACAGCAAGAAATTTTGGTAAGTAAGAAGATAAAAAATCATACATTTGGACTAAACAACAATTTAAAGAAATATTTGGGAAATAATATAAACATTGTATTGTATTGGAACTGAACTTTCAGTGTAATATTTTGAGTAATAAAGGGTAGGGAGCTGTGCCTTCTTTATGGTCACCATCAGGCACGTACACAAAGGTGAAATTTGACCAAGGTCCCGTTACTGACTGTTTCGACAAGAATTTTCTGCTATTTCCCCTGGTAAGTAAAGTACCCACAACAGGTCCGGAGGCCCTTGGGGTAGTAGGAGGTTAAGGCTCCCACTTTTTCTAGACAATCGGCACTTAATGTCAGCCGGGTTTTCAGCCCTGCGTGACGGCCGCCTTTACCCCCAGAACAAGCGTCTGGTACTCATTTTTCAGCGAGGCTGAGTCGACCCCAGGGCCATAGTGCCGCCAGAGGGTTTGGGTCAGTTTAAAAATCCTGACCCGAACGGGACTTGAACCCTCGACCCTCCGGCTTGTAGCTCAGTGCCTTAACCACTACGCTACGGCGTGCCCCGCTATTTTCCCTGGTACAAGGTTAAATGCCGAAAGAGACCAAAAGGCTCGCTGCAGTGGCAATAACTATTAATTTAACAACTAAATAACTACCGGGGCAAATGGGTTCAAGCCTTGGAACCCGGGGTTCAGCTCTCTTCAAGAGAGAAACCGAAGAATTCTTCCAATATTTTCCAATCATTCCCTGTGTAATCTACCTCCCCCAAATCATAGTTCATTTTATTCTCCCACCTCATTCTTGAAGGAGAAATACTGTATTGTGAAATATTAACTGACTAACTCACTGGAACTATCGAACAGCTAGGTTCATGGCCGCGCGGACATAAGCTCTCCATACATCCCTATCTTGAGCTAATGTTTTCCAAACATTCCCTGTATAATCTACTTCCCTCAAATCATAGAGTTAATGTTATTCTCCCACCTCATTCTCGGTCTACCACTGGGCGTTTTCCCTCTGGTTTCCCTACAAGAAGCTTCCATGCACGTCTTTCATTCCCCATTCGTACCACATGTCCTGCCCATCGCAGTCTTCGGCACTTATCTGTTCTTCTTATATCTGGCTTCCTATAAAGACCATATAGTTCACTGTTATATAGTCTTCTCCATTCACATGTCTGTTCATCTCTCTTTGGTCCAAAAGTTTTCCTAAGAACTTTATTCTCAAATACTCGTAATCTCCTTCCCCTCCCTTAAAGTAAGAGTCCATACGTTGTGGAATGTTCCTAATAAAACATATAAAGCCTAATTTTTGTAAACATGTTGTGAGTTTTTTTATTAAGAATTCGGTAAAATGGAAGATCGTAGTCAACGCTGGTGAAACCTATACTGACAAATGAAGTGGTAAAGGGGAATGGGAGGGGGCAAGAGTACTTAAGTCGTTGTTGTTCTTAAAGTGTAGGGAGTAATGTAAAGCCTCTCTGGTTTTAATACAGTGGCAGAGCGCTGCTGTGGGCGTCGTTTCCGCTAAAATACGATCTAGAAAGTAATATTAGCCTAGCCCTATTATAGCAGCCTGGGTATTTAGCAACTGCAATAATATAGAGATCATTAATCAAGAATAATACGGACAGTTCAAATTATTTGCTGCTTCTACTCGCCTTTTTAAAAAATCATCCTTCTCCAGTCGTTCTTCAGGTTTACTCTTACATTTACATCTTTCTAATTTCACTTCATTTTGCTCGCACAGGTAAAAGCGTTCAGTTTATAAGACCAATGTTTTATGGAAAAAAACTTTATCTGTATTTGAACATTGCACTCGAGTATGGCTCACATTTGATTGATGCCCTTTTTTCCTGTTCGAGTATTGGAGCTCCTCTGCTGGAAATTTTCTTAACCAAACTAATTTAGTTTTATATTATCATCATCATCATCATCATGAACAAATTCGTTTTAGGCCATGTGGCCTGTACGGTAAACCCAGCGAAGATGGTCTTGATCTTCCCACCGATGTTTTGGTCTTCATTGGTCCCTATGTCCAGTTGGGGTATATTGGAATGCCAATTTTGGAAGTCTATTTCTTGCCATTCTCCTCAGATGATTTTTCCATTCTTGTTGGTATCTTTGGATATCTTCATTTAAACTTGTTACTCCAAGTTTTCCTCTGATAATAGTGTTCCTTTGGTGATCCAGTCTATTAACTCCTAACAATGATCGTAAGAAGCGCATTTGGCTTACTTGAAGTTTATGAGAGTTTCTTTTATTTAAAATCCAAATTTCACTTCCGTATTTTAGAGCAACTCTTGATGTGATGTTATATAATCTTAGTTTTGTCTCTGTCCTCATCTGTTTACCAAAATGTCTTCGTATTACCCCATTCATTTTATTATATTTATGTAATTTTGAATCAATGTCACTCTTATACTCTGCAAATACACTTCCTAAGTTTTATATTAATTAAATAAAAATAAAACTTAGTTTTATATGAATTTCATATTTATTAAAATACAAATTCGTTACAGATGTTTCAGTACTTTGTACCTTCTTCAAACGAATTTTAACATGATTACATATTAATTTTGTTACTATACAGAGTGATTCAGAAATATGGCTATAGGTTTGATCGCATTTTGTGACGAAAATATTATTATTAAAGGAAATATGATGTTATCATTGGAAAGGGAATCCTTCAAATTACAACAATAGAACAAAACAACACACATCACTGCTCACGTGCAGCTTGGCGGGTTGATTTTTGTGGGCTAGTGTCGAACGCCTCCGCAATTCTCTTCGTTGTTTCTGCATCCGTGCTAATGTGAGGCCTTCCAGGAGGTTTGATTTTCTGAATCCATCCCTTTTCCAGCAGTCGTTTTCTCCACTTCCCCACAGTCGACGGCTGCAATGCTACGTTAAACTCACGTCTTGCCAGTCTTGCGGCCTCACGATCATTAGCATACATTATTGCCCATGCAGCAATTGTAATTTGCTGTTGCATATTCGTCATTTTGACTAATGACGCAAGTTCTACACTGTTTTGTTTTATTCCATTGTTGTAATTTGAATAATTGTCTTTTCAACGGTAATTTTATATTTCCCGTAATGGTAATATTTTCATCACACAACGCGATCAAACGTATAGCCATATTTATGATTCACCACGTATATAAACTCCCACATTTGATTCCAAAATACATGAATTTATTAAAAATTAGGTTATTGCCAAAATAGATTTCAACTGCCTTTGTCAAATATTGTATATAAGAAGTGTTGCTATAGGAAGCTGTGTGACTTTATCCATCAAAATTTTACGAGACTTTGAGTTAATTTTTGGTTTGTTAATTAATTAATTAATTTGTTCATTTTACATTACATTATTACTTACATGTAATGCTAGAAATTAAGCATAATCTAAATTAATGTAAACAGTTAATTGTATTGTAACTAAAACCCTAACATATCCGATGGTGAAATAGGGTCAACATGATTTTTTTCTCATGAGTACCAATAGTTGTACTTAATGCAGTTTTTTATCGTGTTTTCAAATATGTATTCGGAATTTCTCCATCACTCAAAGTTTTTTTTATTTCAATTTCAATTAATGGATTTAAATAATTATTTTTTAATAAACGTTTTTTCGTCCATTTTTCCATTGTAAAATAAAATCAAATGAGCTAACTCAAATGGTTTTCAGCTGTGGAAAAGAGATATCAAGGCAAATGGAATCCTAATATGCTGGCCAATTATTGTTGGACCATCAAGAGGGATGCTCCACAGGCGAAATATAGCAGAAAATTGTCATTTCTTACTTTCTAGGTGAGTCCGAATGTTCGAAAATTGTATAGTTACGAATGTAGAAAATATTAAAGTGTTTGAAATTATAAATGCCTGTCTCTCGGAAAACTTGCATGATGGAGAAAAAACGATATCATACTTGAATTCAGGATAAAACATACTATCAGAATCACATATTTTTCTTTCTGAGACAAAAAAAAAAGGTTATTTTTTTGTTGCTGAGTGTAATCACAAATAGTATTTTAAAAGAACTCCACATGCAACTATTACAAGAAAACATATCCACCTATAGAGACAGATGGTTGTAACATGTATCCCGAATGTCACCAACTAGGATCCCTAATGCTGTTCTTCGGTTTCACCCACGAGGACGAAAACAACCTGGACGTCCATAAAGACGACTTTCAGTCCCTGTTGAAGAAGTAAATTGCTTTGTCCCATATTGTGGTGACATTTTGAAGAAGTAATTCTCTTCATGCCCGATGTTGTAGTAACATTTTGAAGAAGGATTGGTGTCCCAAAAAAAGAATTACTGGTTTAGGTCGGGTTTAGTTTTCGGTAGAGCCGGATTCTCTTCTTAGGGTCGGAAGTTGGTATACTGGATAGGAAAACACTTCAAAATTACTAAAAATGTTTCTTGTAGAAATAATTTCACATTTATTCACTTCTTAAAGTTCCCAGCAGATTAAGTAAATGTAGGTGGTATTATTCTTCACCGTCAATTAAAATTAAAGTATTTTCTTTTCTTGAATCAATTATTTTTCTTGTATTAAATATTACATTTTATCAGGAGATCTCTTCTTGCATCTATCTTTGTTGAAAGTTGTGTGCAGAATAACTAGTTGTAATTCTTTTATAATTTTAAAGAACATTATTACATCACATGATGTTATATTTAAATTCTATTGGTTAATAGTCCTTTAAATATAAGGTTGAAATTGATTTGTTAAATAAGAATGTTAATTGTTTTAACATCCAATCACAGTTTAGTTTACTTTCATTTAAGAATATGAAGTTAAGCAGTTGTTCTTATTACAGTTATAACAGAAGGATTTATAATTTTGACAACAATGACTTAAAACAATTTTAAAAGCATTATTTACAAAACTGTTATGTAAAACAATTTCTTTAATTGTTACTGAGACTTTTTATCCAACAATACCCAACAATGAATTATTTAGATGTTTTTATTTATTTAAGTTATATTTAAATATTAAAAGAATTTTCTTCTTCTTCTTCCTTCCAAGTATTAGGCCAAGGCCTGTTACGATCCTATAGAAAATTTTCCCTCCAGCGTTTCATAGGACGGCCCAGTGATCTTCGTCCTCTTGGTATATAATTATAAACAGCTTTGGGTATCCGATTTGAACTCATTCTTTCAAGATGGTGTTTCCAATTTAGTTGGTACTGTTTAATATATTCCAAAATTGGCGTAGTCTTCAATTCTTTTAAGATATCGGTGTTCCTTTTCCGATCCCATCTGGTGTAACCCGCTGTTCTGCGCATGAATCTCATTTCACAAGCCGTTATTCTGCTTTCATGTTGTTTTTTTAGTGTCCATGCTTCACTACCATAGGTCAACACTGGTCTAGCCAAAGTGTTATATAAACGTAATCTGGTGTTTTTTTGTACAAGGGATGGTTTCATAACTTGATTAATAATTCCTAAACTTTTATTATAACTAGTAACTTTTTCAGGGATATCCTTTTAATTTCAGATAGAGAGATAATATCCAAGATATTTAAATTGATTAGATCTCTCTAAAATGTTATTCTGGAGACAGATTTTACTTTGTATGGGGTCCTTCCCATGAAATGCCATAATTTTAGTTTTCTTAATTGATATTTCCATATTAAATTTGGCACCTATTTTTTGTAAATTATAAATTGATCGTTGCAAATCATTTTCGGAAAGTGCCAGAAGAGCTAAATCGTCTGCAAAAAGAATAGCATCGAGTTTGAGGTTCCTATTGATGGGTATATATCCTCGTTGTGTTTTCCTCCATTCATTATTAATTTATTCATGTATATAATGAAAAGCACCGGTGAAAGTCCACATCCCTGTCTTACTCCAGTGTTGATCTTTTCCCAAGAAGATAATTTGCCATCTTGTTTAACAGAGATTTCATTATCTTTATAGATGTTGAAGATATTAGTAATATATTGTTGTGGAACGTTATCATCAGCTAAAATTTGTAGTAATATATTTCTGTCTACTTTGTCAAAAGCCTTTATGAAGTCAACGAAGGCGATATGAGTTTCTATATTGAATTCCTTGTGCTTTTCTAATAGTAGTTTTAGAGTAAAGAATCCATCTGTACAAGATCTACCCTTTTAAAGAATTTTAAAATACGAAATTATTAACTTTTACTTTTATATTCATTATACTATTAAACTCCTGCTATACTGTGTAGTTGAGACAGAAACAGGTCAACATTGGCCTACATTCTTGATTGGTGTACGATGATGATGAATTGCAAATACTATTGACATCGAGAAAGAAATAGAACATATGCTGAATTCCGGAAATACGTGCTATTATAGAATACAACGATTATTGTCATCTCAGATTTTCTCAAAAAACGTAAACCAAAAATATATAAAACTCTTAGGGCCGCATGCAAATACATTAGTCTCTACTCAAATTACTTCCAATCACTGGTGAGCTGACTCACCGTGAGCAAGTGCAAAGATCGAATTAGCGACCCACTAACCGGTCATGCATGAAAGTCGTTTTCGGAATATTGGCAAGAAATTACCCAGAATTCTCAGCGATAAAACCACTTCCGTTATTTTCGTCTGCTAGAGGAACGCATTCACGCTTGCGTCCCGCAAATAATACCGTACACGACGACGTCTGCGTCGCGCAATATTACGCCGATTCTCCTGTTCTTCCAGTTGAATTCTTTGGTAGATTATCAAATTCCTCTTCTCCGCGTATACCGAAACATGATCGAAGTCTTCAAGGTTCGACATCTTGGATAAAACAGCAAGGTACGCGGCAAGGTTTCAAACTACATCGGTTCCCATCGGGTTGTTCACGATTCGTTTCTCTGCTAAGTCACCTCGCCAGGTGGCTTAGGAATTTCAACAATTATTATCGCATGAACAGATTTTTGAGTACGCAAAAAAGTATTTGGATGCAACTTTCTCAGCGGAGTACAGGCAGAGAACGACTTTTGCGGTCTAATACGTTCATAGATTCGAGCCTAAGACTTCTAGTAAGGGTTAATTGATGAGAAACATGGACTCGAGTAGAAAAGTTACGAGTATTTGAGAATAATGTTCTTAAGAAAGTTTTAAACCAAAAAAAGAGACAGACAGGTGATTGGAGAAGACTACATAACAGTGAGCTACGTGGTATTTATGGGGAACCAGTTATAATAAGAAACAATAAGTCAGCGTAGACTGGGATGGGCAGGATATGTGGCAGGAATGGTTAATGAAAGAGAGCGAATAACGAGGGAAGGCAATATTCATTGGCGCAGAGCTACGGGACTTGTGCTGGTTCGGGTCTCCGTGGGGGAAGTCATTTTTCTTATGGAGTTTCGGCCAGTATGAGACCGCTGCCCACTCAGAATCGTGAGATATTTGTGTAGATGCAATAAGTAGCGGCTCCAGATTCAGAAAACCAGCTACAAGTGCTGGGGGATCCGATTTGCTGACCACGTGTCACCTCTACTCTGCCTAGATGATATTATACCTCTTTAACACATATGGATGTGAGTCCAGCTGCCGGATGGTAGGCTAACGGCCTTCTAGACCTATCACGACATGGACTATATATTTTTTTCAATAAAATTCATAATACGTAACTTCATTGTTGCCATTTCCTCCTCGTATATTATCAATTAAATTATTTAATTTATTTTATTATTCTATATATGATATTATAAGGATAATTGCATCGAAGTTAAGATTGAAAATAAAATCTCGGAATGCAGACCAATTAATCAAGGAGTTAGACAAGGATATGGTCTTTCACCAATGCTCTTCATAATTTACATGAACTCAATTATTAAAGAATGGAGACTACAACCTCTTGGCAGTATACCACTTAATAGATCATATGATTCAGACACCCTATTATTTGCAGATGACATTGTGTTTATAGCGAAATCAGAACATGACCTACAACGTTCAGTCCACTCTTTTCACCAAATTGCAATAAACTACAACATGGAAATCTCAACAAAAAATCTACTAAAGTCATGGCTTTCCTAGGAAAAGACCCAGATCGCAGTAAAATTGTTATTAATAATAAAGTATTAGAATAAACTAACACATTTAACTATCTCGGTTACCAAGTTACATACGAAGAGAAAAAAGATTTTAGTCAAAAATTATAAAATTTAACAGAGAAACACGAATTATAAATAATATTTTCAAGCCAAACACAGTACAGCAACACACACGAACTAGAATTTACAAAAACACTGACCAGATCCATATTATGTTACGGCAGTGAGGCCTGGACAATTCGCAGTGTAGATGAACAAAGACTAACAGCGGCAGAAATGAAATTTATGAGACGTACTGCAGGTTACTCAAGAACAGATCATAAAAGGAAATCTGAGATTCTCAAAGAATTACAAACAGAATCAGTCATGGAATATGTACAAAAATACAGAAACAATTGGAAATCTCACGTAAGAAGAATGAGCAGAACAAGAATACCACGTCAGATCTTAAATTACCAGCCACCAGGCAAGAGATCTTTGGGCAGACCCTTCAAACGTTGGATTGAGACCGTAACAGACCACTAGGTCTATCACATGAAAGGAAGAAGAAGAAGATGAATAAAATAATAATTTATTCTATTTTAATTTAATTTGTATTGAAACACATCAGATCAAAAAAGAAACTGAAAGGGAAAAGTTGTTCTATTTTACGTATCCTCTGTACTGTGTGAGACTCAGACCAATATTCGCCATCTTTATAAAATTATAATATCAATAAGTATTTATACGAAACTATTTTTTTTCTGAGAAAACTACATTTGCGACCCAAAATGTACAATACAATTTGTCGTGCTTAAAGTATGGCTGTTATATTATTTCCATTATATATATATGTTAGTCCACCGCTGTGCTCTCGAGGTAGCGTGCTCCCTTGTCACGCAGCGGGCCCGGGTTCGATCCCCGATCGCGGCAGTTTTTTTGGGCGAGGTTTTTATCGGGGATTTTCCTACCTGTAAGACAAGTGTCAGGAGAACTTTGAGGCCCAAACGGTCCCCGAAATCATATGGCCATCGTCATCCATATCATTATCATCATCCTTCACCGGTGTGGAAAGCAACGGGAAGCTACCACACCTACAATTCCCTAGTAAAGCTGCAAGCATAGCATGAAAATGCTATGATTGTAGTGAAGGACCTGCCCTCGGGCAGAATCACTATGGATGGATGAATATATATATATATATATATATATATATATTGTATGGTCATTTTCGTTGTCTCTAGGTAGGATCGACGAATATTTGTAAAGATTATTTAATTCTTGCCCCAAATGGTAGTCATATATATATATATATATATATATATATATATATATGTGTGTGTGTGTGTGTGTGTGTGTGTATGTGTGTGTTTTTTAATTCATGTTAATTACCAAGATTGGTCGAAGAAACCCTCACGATGAGGAAAATTCTCAGAATGATGATGAAATCTAAGTAACTGAAAATATATTGTAAATAATAATTGTATTGCAGATATACCATGTAATCAATTTCTTTATTGGAATTTAGATCTAAGAATATTTTTGTGCTTCTTTCTAACTTGGTTGAGTGGTAGATAAGGCCTTAACTTTGACAGGTAAAATAAAACTATTATTACTATTATTATTATTATTATTATTATTATTATTATTATTATTATTATTATTATTATTATTATTATATTATTTATATGGGATGTGGAGCCGAAACCGAAGATTTGATATTAGAAGATGAAATAGGGTATATTAGAGGATGTGAAGAATTTGAGTATCTGGGAGTAAAATTAGATAAAGACGATAAACAAGAAAGTGATATTAAGAGCAGAATAAATAAAGGTAGAGCAATAACAGAAATGATGAATGGAGTCTTATGGGACAGACATTTAACCAGGAAAAATGAGTTACAAATATATAATTCAATAGTGAGAAGTACTGTCACATATGGAGCTGAAGTTTGGAAATTCAACAAAAACTTAGAACAAAAACTTATGTCGATGGAAATGAATTTCTTAAGGAGAGCAGCAAGATGTTCAAAATTAGACAAAATAAGAAATACTGTCATAAGAGAAAAAAAATGAATATCGGTTATTCAATAGTAGATTATATAAGATATAAGCAACTAAGTTGGTATGGGCACGTACGACGAATGCAAGAAGAAATATTACTCAGGAAAACATTGGAATGGTGTCCACCTGGAAGAAGAAGGAGGAGAGGAAGACCTCGAAACTCGTGGATGCAGGAAATAAGAACTGGAATGAGAGCAAGAGGACTGGAGGACATGGATTGGATGGAGAGAGACGAGTGGAGAAGAAAAATAAAACTTTAGGCACAGAAAGGTGTATAAACATTAAAATTCTGTAGAAGAATTTTGTTAGGTATATAATTTGTTAGCATCCTGTAGGTATGCCATCTTTCATTCCGCCACCAATAGCTGGTGGCCCCATTAGCTGCAAGCACGGCTCGAGAACGGCCATATTTTCTCGCAAGGCTGAAAGTGATGTCTTTAATCGAAACTTTAGCGTCACAAATCAAGCAGAGGTTGACTGTGTCATTAAGAAATGTCAGCTATACATCATACTGCAATGTCTCCTCTGTATGATGGACGAGTATAACCTTCGCAGATTGCAATGTCATGTCGATATTTATTCCTCTAACTTCCGCCATCACCCAACAACATTACGTTTCAAACAGTACGTACGTCACCGTGGCGCGGTCGGTAAAGTTCCTATCGCCGTTACCATACATTACTTAAGCTTCTCTAACCTCTGTCTACCTCATCACTCATTTATTTTTCTGCTCGCTTCTATTCACTATCTTCCCACTATAATTTAAACCATGTACAGTCCGCAGATGAAGTGAATGAGGTACAAGGGAGAAATCCAACCAAACACGCCCACAAATAAAGGAACGCATGGGTGTGACTTTTATTTCATACGTATTCTACTGATGATCGTGTATCAGACTTGGAACTAGCACGATAAAAATGAGCTTCAGTGACATATATGAACCATCCATCCATCCATAGTAATTCTGTCCGAGGGCAGGTCTTTCACTGCAATCATAGCATTTTCATGCTATGATTGCAGCTTTACTAGGGAATTGTAGGTGTGGTAGCTTCCCGTTGCTTTCCACGCCAGTGAAGGATGATGATGATAAGGATGATGATAATAGCGATATGATTTCGGGGACCGTTTGGGCCTTAAAGTTTTCCTGATATTTGTCTTACAGGTGTGGAAAAACCCTGATAAAAACCTCACCCAGAAAAACTGCCCCGACCGGGTATCGAACCCAGGACCGCTGCGTGACAAGGCAGCACGCTACCTCGAGACCACAGCGGTGGACTACATCTGGGATGATGATGTTAATTCGAGAGAGAGGGGTATATATAAAGAAGGAACTACCAAAAAGTTTGTTTTCCAACCCCTACTATCTCCATACTCTAACCAGTTAACTAACTCGCTAACATTATCAAATACGTAGGTTTATGGATGTGCGGACATAAGCTCTCCATACATACCTATCCTGAGCTAATGTTACCAATCAACCCTGTATATGCCTAATCTATTTCCCTCAAATCATGGTTAATACCACTCTCTCATCTCTTCTTCTTCTTCTTCTTCTTCTTCTTCTTCTTCTTCACTTCCTGGTTTAGGCAAAAGTTGCCTGTTCCGTCTTCACTAATAGATCTAAGACCATCTCTTCCGAGGACGTCCGACATCTCTTCTTCCTCTTGGGAAATAATGGAAGATTTTATTTGGTAATCTACTTTCTCTCATCTCATTCGTACAAATATTTCTGTGCCTCTTTTTCATTCTCTGTTCGTACGACATGCCTTCCTCATCCTAGTACACTTGACTTAATTGTTCCTATTATGTTGGTC
The DNA here is from genome assembly GCA_030220185.1 of Diploptera punctata. Classification (NCBI taxonomy): domain Eukaryota; kingdom Metazoa; phylum Arthropoda; class Insecta; order Blattodea; family Blaberidae; genus Diploptera; species Diploptera punctata. Next base: position 260,683 of record JASPKZ010006832.1, on the reverse strand, counting down.
TTCTTAAAGAGTATGTACAGTGCACAGACGAAGTGTATGAAAGCAGTAGGTATTTCATACTCAGATATCATGAAGGATTGTACTATAACTTACCTTCATTTAGACGCTGAGCGGGCGTGTTAGTTCCGAGTCTGACGGGTACACTTCAAAATTTTAATTATCATCCTTACCTCACAGTGAACTACGAAACATTAAAATGTAAGGTAACTAAACTGAATAAAAGAGCATATTTAATTACCGTAAAACAGAAAAATATAAAAGTATAACATTAAATACGCCTGAAATAAATGCAGATGTGTGTGACATCATGGACTGTTCTTATATTCTCAGGTATCGCTTGCAATTCCCTGTGCCCCCCTTCTTCCCTTGCTTTCATTCTTCTCGTCTGTGGACTATAGATTACTTTTATATAGTCTACTCCATTCGCCTGTCTGTTCATCTCTCTTTGGTCTAAAAATTTTTCTATGAACTTTATTTTCAAATACTCGTAATCTCCTTTCCTAACGTAAAGTAAGAGTCCTTGTTTAGCATCCATATAACTGAGGGAATAATAGTTATATATATATATATATATATATATATATTATATATATATATATATATAAGCTTGCATTGCTCAATGTTAAACATTTAATTATTACATCGATAAAGCGTCACTGCTATAAAGTAAAAAAAAAATGTTCTCTTTAATTTGCTTACTTGTTATAGTCAGCTACTAGATGGCAGTGAAGACTGAGTTCTCGCGACATCTAGTAATAATGGGGAATATAATACATATATAAGAAAAATAAGTGTTTGAATTGGATTCGCCTGGTAGTGTAATGGATATCACACTGAGGTACAGACTCAGAGATACGGGTTCGAATCCCGTCCAGGCATTTATTTTTCTTATCATACCATATATATATATATATATATATATATATATATATATATATATATATATATATAAAGTATGAAAGAAGAAGCATTTTTTTCTCATCATTTTTTTTTTCGCAATGTATGCTGCATTTCACTAGAATTTTGTACTTTTTAAATATTTTTATTAGATTCATTAAAATGCAGTTGAAACCAAAATCATTTAATTTCAATAGCCTTTTTATGTCCTTTTTTTCAGTATTAAGTATATTTAAAGATATATTTTGACTACTGTGACGTTCTACTAACTGACATAAGTGACGGATTGTCGGACAAACTGCAGCGTGTCCATAATATGTGTATCAGATTCATATTTAATGTTCAAAAATACAATCACATTTCTCCATTTTTCCACTAATTGTCATGGCTACTCTAAAAGAGAAAAGTAAATCGCACTGTCTAATTCTCTTATTTAAGATCCTACATACCTCGATTCCCAATTATTTATCATCCCGTTTCCAGTATCTATCCTCAAACCATAACTTAAACACAAGATCACAACATAGCAACTGGAATTCTCTACCACAAGAAATAAGGGGCTGCCGGACATTGGCATCTTTTAAAAGAAATCTAAATTTATATTTGCTCTAACCTCGACTTCATTATTACCCAGTGTAAGGTATATATATTAATTGGTGTTTCTCGTATAATTTATCATATTTATATTATATTATTATTATCGTATTATTATTGTTATTACCCTATAAAATGTTGTTTGTACATGAAATTTACTTTTCTACATTTATTGTATCTTTAACTGTTTATAATTAGTATAGTGTATATCTATATTTGTCAAATATTTATTTGTATTTGTGCTGGTTGAGTGGAAGAGAGGGCCTTATGGCCTTAACTCTGCCAGAATAAATAAAGTATTATTATTATTATTATTATATTTAGGCCTTTTTAAGGTCTTTTATAGAATTTTATAGGTCCCTCAAGTTCGGAGCCCTAATACAAACATTGATTAGCCAATATTTTTTCCCCAATAATATTATTACTGAATATAATTGTATCAAAATATAATAATCCTGAGCTATTTCAAAATTACAATATATACACCCCAGGTTGTCAATTACTTTCTATAACAATAAACTTGGTGTTTTTTACGCGCTTTATATTAGCTTGGCCTGCATCTGTCTATGTAACGGAATTTTTCAACATGATTTTCACCCACTTAAAAACATTGGATCGACTTGAAATTTTGTATACTTGTAAAGGACTAATCACAATACAATAATTTCATTTTTTTCTAAGATTCTGGCCAGGATCGTCAGGACATAAAAAAAATAAAGACCGGTGTAATAGGTTGCGAACTTATCTACATGTTAGTCCATCGTTGTAAGAAATTAATATTATATCCTCTGGTAACTCAGTTGGTAAAGCTGTGGACTGTAGTGGTATATAATTTCAGTATTCCATAGGTCGAGGTCGCTGGTTCAAATCCAGCCCGGAGGATTTTTTAGAAGAGTATTAAGCAATTAAATTGTCATGGGATTCCGGTTTATGACAATCAATTAAACTAAAAATTAAAAAAATAAATAATAGTTTAAAAAATTAAAACAACACGCTTTATTAGAAAACCTAACTAAAAAATTAAAAAATAATTTTAATTTCCAAACGTTTGGGATAAAATTAAAGTGGTCAACAAAAAATCATCTCCAACACATCTAGAATAAAACTTGAGTTATCTACAAAAAAGTAATTTTACCATCAAAAGCGTGGCGTGCTTTTTATGGGTTTTTACGTTTTCTTCTTAGATAATCAACTTTTACCAATATCTATTTATATCAAATATATTAATTGATATAGAGCACCCCACGCTTTTGATGGTAAAATTATTTTTTTTAGATATCTTTTATTCTAGATGTGTTGGAGATGATTTTTTTGTTGACCACTTAAATTTGAAATATAAAGCCAGGAAAGACTCTATAATGAAATTATACAAGACAATGGCAGTGCCTACTATTACTTATGGATCCGAAACATAGACAGTGACAACACACCAATCTGCCAGAATAAAAGCTGCTGAAATGAGATTCCTCAGACCAATAGCAGGATATCAAAGAACAGACAAAAAACACAACACAGAAATAAGACATCAACTAAAAGTAGAGGAATTAAACACAACAATTGAGAAATACAGAACAAACTGGAAAGAACACTTGGCAAAGATGACTGAGAATAGAATACCCAAGCAGCATACAACTATTCACCACGAGAAAGAAGTAGTTTGGGAAGACCAAGGAAAAGTTGGAAAGAGCAGCAATTTGGAGCCGGAATAGGCTAGTAAATAAGCCTAAACCGTGAAGAAGAAGAACAAGGAGCGTGTTGGAAATTGAAATTATCATTTTTTAGTTCGGTTTTCTAATAAAGCGCGTTGTTTTAGTTTTTTAAACGATTATTTATTTTAATTATGGTAGTGCATAATAATCTGCTAAATTTGTTGTAATGTTTGAAACAGTGTGTGATGTAAGATTTGGAATTCAGTAGAAGAGCTTAGCAACAACTGTTCATTAACCGTATGGAAGACTTGGTGCTTACTCAAGTATTAGATTCTCTTTGAAGTGGTGTTTCTACTGCTCTTGTGGTCCCATCTTGCAGTTCACTCGAAAGACAAGGGGATATCCAGGTACGGATGTCCGGTGCATTAACTGTATTACCTCACCTGGCTTAAGTCTTCATTTCCAGCTAAACTGCGCATGATCAAGTTCTCAGATAACAGCGTTCGTTCTATCGGAAATAACCACACTTTTTTAAAAAAAAAAACTTCTACAATTATTATTGCTATTATTTTTACTAGGGGCACGCCGTAGCGTAGTGTTAAGGCACTGCGCTACAAGCCGGAAGGTCGAGGGTTCAAGTCCCGTTGGGGTCAGGATTTTTAAACTGACCTAAACCTTCTGGCGGCACTATGGCCCTGGGGTCGACTCAGCCTCTAACGGAAATGAGTACCAGACGCCTGTTCTGGGGTAAAGGCGGCCGTCACGCAGGGCTGACAACCCGGCTGACATTAAGTGCCGATTGTCTAAAAAAAGTGGGAGCCTTAACCTCCCACTACCCCACGGGCCTCCTGAGGCCTGTTGTGGGATCAAAAAAAAAATTATTTTGTCACGCAGCGGGCCCAGGTTCGATCCCCGGTCGGGACAGTTTTTCTGGGTGAGGTTTTTATCGGGGATTTTCCTCACCTGTAAGACAAATGTCAGGAAAGCTTTAAGGCCCAAACGGTCACCGAAATCATATGGCCATCGCAATCATCATCATTCATATTCATCTTAGATTAAGCTTAGGATTAGGGACTCTCCTGGCGCACCACTATTATGATCATCACCCATCATATCATCGGGGCAACGTAACCCCGCCTTCCAGGCGCCACAACCTCAGAAGTGGGTTACAAGTACGTCATGCCAGGAGAGAACACCAGGAATGTCGAAAGAAAGCCTGGGGCATTTGCAAAAAAAAAAAAGATTTACTAATAGCTCTAGAAATAGATTATTAACGTAGAAGTGCCAGCAAGTCAAAATTATAGGATGTTAGAAATAAAGAAATTAGAAACATAGAGGAAGCAGAAGTAAACATAATTGAAATAGTTGAAGAGAAGGTAATAAAACTGTTAGGACAAACTTTAAGAATGGAAGACCAGAGATGGCCGAAACCTATATCAATGACAACCGACCAGAAATAAGAAAAACAGATAAACCAAAGTTATCATAAGCAATGCCACGAATGTTGTCCAATTTATCTAGAGAATTTGGATATCAAGAGTGGCATTTGTTAGGACTATTTAACGAATAAAATTAAGCTGTTTACTCACAAATCATTGTTTAAATATTGGTATTTTTAAATAATGATTTATTTAATGTAAACGGCGATGTTTGAAAACAAATGAGAAGCAATGTTTGAAAACAAATGAGGAACGATTGTTACGCTTGTTCGTCACTGCAACCAGATCATATTATTTATTGCCAAAGGATCGCAATATTGTAAGAATGCACCCTAGTGGAGAAATTTATAACCAACATTATATATTAATTAATTTCTGATATCCTATGATGTAAATATGTCAATTATATTTTTTTATGTAAATATGTCAATTAATGAGGGAAATTTTGAGGAAGTGGCTGAATTCAAATACCTAGGAACAATAATCACAAATAGGAATGAGATGCTCCAAGAAATTAAACATAGGCTCAATTCTGGAAATGCGTGCTATTATGCATTGCAGAGACTCTTGATGTCCCAACTCCTTTCAAAAAACGTTAAACTGAAAATATATAAAACTATTATTCTACCAGTTATATTATATGGTTGCGAAACATAGACTCTTACTTTAAGGGAGGAAAGGAGATTACAAGTATTTGAGAATATAGCACTTATGAAACTTTTTGGACCAAAGAGAGATGAACAAACAGGTGAATGGAGAAGACTACATAACAATGAACTACATGGTCTTTATAGGAAGCCAGATATAATAAGAACAATTAAGTCTCGTAGACTGCGATGGGCAGGACATGTTGCACATATGGGGAATGTAAGACTTGCATGGAAGCTTCTTGTAGGAAAGCCAGAGGGAAAACGCCCAGTTGGTAGACCAACAATGAGGTGGGAGAATAACATTAACTATGATTTGAGGGAAGTAGATTATACAGGGAATGATTGGAAAGCATTATCTCAGGATAGGGATGTATGGAGAGCTTATGTCCGCGCGGCCATGAACCTACGGGTTCGATAGTGCCAGTGAGTAAGTAAATACGTCAATTATATTTTTCTGCAACTTTATTTCCTAGGAAATAATTCATTTAAGAAAATGCAAACAGTGTTTATTGTTTTGTGATATAATCAATTGCTACAAATGTTTTTATATTAACTCCCGCAAGCACTATCAGCTGACATTCGTGCACTATATATATACAATCTGGTAGCCGTATTTCTTAGAGAGTCAGTCACTGCAAAATAATGCTATGACCTATTCAGAATGTTAAAAAGGAGGAGCTTTCTTTAATATGATAAACTTATTTGATAAATTCGAGGTGAAACACGACTGTGATTGGTTGTAATTAAAAAGTCATTGAAATGTGATTGGTCATTCAATCCTATTTGGGGCATGAGTTAAAGAGTAATGGAAGGAAAGCATGAGAATGGTAGTAATACAAGCAAGAGGGTTAAGCATTGGAGATGCCCAACATCGTTGACTTTGGAGGTTTGGTGCTGGAGGATGATAGCAGCTGTAAAAACCCCAAGATAGATTATTATTATTATTATTATTATTATTATTATTATTATTATTATTATTATTATTATTATTATTATTATTATTATTATTATTAATATCACATTTCCAATATCTAGGATGTGATATAACTTAGAGAGAAAATAAAGATATAGAAAATAAAGTAAATAAATTCCAGGCTATTTGTGGAACCATAAAAAGAACCTTAGGTCGGAAAACAAGGAAAGATGCGAAACTTAAATTATATAAAACAATGGTTGTTCCTTTGTTGTTGTATGGAAGTGAAAATTGGATAATGAAATCATGGGATAAAAGCAGGATACAGACTGCGGAAATGCTGTTTTTACGTAATGTGAAAGGATGCACAAGAGCGGATAGAATAAGGAATGAAACTATACGAGAAGAATTAAATATACATAAAATTGAAGATAAAATCAGCGAAAATAATAAGAAATGGACAGAACACTTAATGAGAATGAACAACCAAAGAATACCAAAAAGAACCTTCCTGTATAATCCCAGAGGAACAGGAGATGTTGGCCGACCACGTAGAAGATGGACTCCACTTTTAACTTCGCCGGAACAGGCTGCATAGCCTAAACCTTGTAGTAGAAGAAGAAGAAGATTATTATTATTATTATTATTATTATTATTATATTATTATTATTATTATTATTATTATTATTATTATTATTATTATTGTTTGAAAACTGTTGAAGTACAGTTGTCAACAAGACTTTGCGTACACTAATTAATTAAGGCAGTACGCTATAAGCCGGAAGCACGAGGGTTCGAGCCCGGTGGGGGTCAGTATACTTCTACGTACCCCACGCAACATGCACCTTACATAATTATTTTAGCTCTTACGGTATCTGATCCTTTAAAAGCTAAGATTTTCGTTTTACTAATTGATATTTTGAAATTATAATTCTGTGCCGTAGCGTAATAGTTAAGGCAGTGCGCTACAAGCCGGAAGGTCGAGGGATTAAGCCCCGTTGGGGTCAGGATTTTTAAACTGACCCAAACCATCTGGAGGCACCATGGCCCTGGGATCGACTCAGCATCTAACGGAAATGAGTACTAGACGCTTGTTCTGGGGTTAAAGACGGCCGTCACGCAGGGCTGACAACCCGGCTGACATCAAGTGCCGATTGTTTAGAAAAAGTGGAAGCCTTAACCTCCCACTACCCCAAGGGCTTCCTGAGGCCTGTAGTGGGATTACTTTACTTTACTTTATAATGTTATTTAATGTAACATGAAATTAGTATTTCTGAGGAATTATCTTAGTCTACGCAATTTCTGCGTGACGGTCTTTTTTGTGCCACATTTACACATCATTTTATAATGAATTGAATGAGAACTACTTTCGCGTGCGCACGTCATATGAAGTAGACTAACCCGCAAGACGTATTCGCATTTCCTATAGAAATGGTATGTAAATGAGTTTGGGATTTTCGCTTCTGACTCAAAGTTTCTTCAACTCCGCTCACCTCCCTCCATCCCTCTCTAAACCCCTTCTCTCCCCGTCTTTTACCCTTTAATTGTTTAATGAAAAGCGAACAGTTAACTCACATTCATCACCATTTTTATCCGTCCAATTACACAACTTTGTTACTCAGCGATTCTCGGATGATATTTCAACGGTTGCCTCCAGGAGAGAGACCTCTACAAGTACCTATATTTCTAACAGACTCCCACAGGCGGAAACCTTTATATTGCTTCAAGAATATGATTATTTTTACACATTTTATATTAGCTTGACCTGTATCTATGTAACGGAATCTTTCAACACGATTTTCACCCACTTAAAAACATTGATTCGACTTGAAACTTTGTATACTTGTAAAGGACCAATGCCAATATAATAATTTCATTACTTTGTTTTCTAAAATCCTGGCCAGGATCACCACAAAATCAAAAAAAGTGTCTGTGTAATTATGTAACGGAATCTTTCAACACGATTTTCACCCACTTAAAATCACTGGATCGACTTGAAACTTTGTATATTTGTAAAGGGCCAATGACATTACAATAATTTCGTAAATGTTTCTAAAATCCTGGCCAGAATCAGCAGCAAATCAAAATTATAAAAACCGGTATAATAGGTTGCGGACTTATCAACTTCTTACTCAATCGTTGTAAGAGCCCAGTTGGTAGAGCGGTGGCCTGTAGTGGTATATACTTTCGGTAAACCATAGGTCGCTGGTTCAAATCCGGCCCGGAGGGTTTTTTTAGTAGAGTATTACTTTTCGATCGATACTACAATAGTATCGAATTTAAAGATATTTACATGTTTATCTTATTCTGTAAAATATTTAAAAAATAAATAAAGCATAAATAATAGTTTAAAAAATAAAACAACACGCTTTATTAGAAAACCGAACTAAAAAATGAAAAATCATTTTAATTTCCAACACGCTTGGGACAAAATTAAAGTGGTCAACAAAAAATCATCTCCAACACATCTATAATAAAACTAGAGTTATCTAAAAAAAATAATTTTACCATCAAAAGCGTGTTGTGCTTTTATGGTTTTTACGTTTTCTTCTTAGAGACTTTACTTTTACCAATATCTGTTTGTTATCAAATATATTAATTGATATAGAGCATTCCACGGTTTTGATGGTAATTTTTTTTTTTGAAGATAACTATAGTTTTATACTAGATGTGTTGGAGATGATTTTTTTTTTTGCTGACCACTTTAATTTTATCCCAAGCGTGTTGGAAATTAAAATTATTACACATTTATATTAGCTTGACCTGTATCTATGTAACGGAATCTTTCAACACGATTTTCACCCACTTAAAAACATTGGATCGACTTGAAACTTTGTATACTTGTAAAGGACCAATGACAATACAATTTTTATTTTATTCTTCTTCTTCTTCCTTTCCAGGATTAGGTCAATGCGAACTGTTTCGGTCTCAAATCAATCGTTTCCTAGGCCGTCCCAAAGATATTTTTCCATGTGGTTTGTAGGCGTTGATCTTTTTGGGTAATCTTGTATTGCCCATTCTGCCTAATTGTTCTTTCCATTGGTATTTGTGCTCGTCTAGTTTATCAACTATTGAAAATATCTCCAGTTCATTTCTTATTGATTCATTGTGTAATCTATCCATGCGTGTACAATTAAAAATTTCATTTCAGTGGCTTGAATGTGTGAGATATCTTTTTTGTTTTGTTTTTGCAAGTACCCAAGATTCAGATCCATATAAAAAAACAGGAACATCCATAATTTTATAAAACCTGAGCTGAGTTTCTCTTCGAGTCTTTCGGAGGGTTCTTCTTATGGTGCCACACATCATTTGATATCGGTTTAATTTATTATTATGTATATCCCAATCATAGCTATATGTTATATCTGAACCATGATAGTTAAAGTGTGCTATCTGTTCTATTATTTCATTATTGCTTACTATTTTTGTCCTGACTGGCACTTTGCCCTGAAAAGCCATAATTTTATTTTTTGAAGTTGAGCCTTTGAAATTGATTCAACATTTAAATGACTCTTTGTAAATCATCCTCTGACTTCTGTATAATTACCAGATCGTCTGTATACATTAAAATATTCATATACATTTCCTTATTCATTTGTATTCCTCTTGGACTTGATTTTTTCAATTTTCGTGTAACTTCGTCAAAATATATAATAAACAATGTAGGTGATAATGTACACCCTTGTCGAACTCCTTGATTTATTAAAATTTCTTTTCTGGAATAATTATCTAAATTAAGGATAATTTTCGTGTCATTCTAAAGACTTTTTATTTCTTGGGTAAGTTGAGCCGGGTACCCTCTTGCCTTCATTATTTCCCACAATTTTCTTATCACCTTATCAAATGCTTTTTCAAGATCGTACATGTGGGATGAGTGGAGAATGAAAGAGGGCATTTAAACTCGTTGTAGGAAAACCAGAGGGAAAACGACAGTTGGTAGGCCAAAGGTGGGAGGATAACATTATTGATGCTTTGAGGGCGGTAAACAAGCATATGTAGTGAACTATTGAAAAACATTAGCTCAACGATGTATGAAGAGCTTATGTTTGCTCGGTCCTAAAACTAATCGTTCGATAGTTCCAATGAGTTAGTTAGTTAATTAATTAGTTAAAGATACCAGAATAAAAAACAAAAACTAACATTTATAATTCAGTTGTCATGAATACAATAACATATGGCTCAGGGACACGGGATTTGAAAGCAAGAATATTAGATAAATTACGTTCAAACAGAAATGGACTTTCAGCGAGGAACAGCAAGGATCTTGAGAAGAGAGAAAAATAGAAATGATATTGAAAGAGAAAGGTTGGAAATGACGGATCTCTAGTAGAAACTGTTAAAAATCAAATGGGATGGTTTAATAACAATAATAATAATAATAATAATAATAATATAATAATAATAATAATAATAATAATAATAATAATAATAATAATAATAATAATAATAGCTTTATTTTACCTGGCAGAGTTAAGGCCTTAAGGCCTTGTCTACCACTCAACCAGGTTTAAAAAAAATACAAACAAAAAAATAGTCTTAAATCTAAATTACAATATATATAAACGATTACAAGTTATGAATACAATACAATTAATATTTATAATGTACTTTGATTTACTCTAAATTTAACGAATTAAATATATAATATGTACAATATATATAAAAAACGAGGAAAAGATTAATGACATAGCATAAAATTAAATAAATAGAGAAAAATTAATTATTAGACAACAGGTAACCGTATAAGCGTGACTTAAAGGTGCCAAGTGTGCGGCAACCCCTGATATCTCGAGGAAGGAGATTCCAGGAGCAGGCTACTGTGAAGGAAGTAGAATAGGAGGAAGTGCTATGAAGAGGAATTGTTAGCAGACTGCTATCTTGTGACCTAGTGTCAATATTGTGGTAAGAGGATAACTTCTCAAATCTGGACGCCAGGTAAGTAGGGTTGTAGGAATTGAGAAGCTTGAAAAGTAGTGAAAGAGAATGCAATTTACGTCTGTCAGTAAGACGGAGCCAAGAGAGGTTATTAAAGTGTTCGGAAATATGGTCATAACGGCGGATATTGAAAATGAATCGAACGCAAGCATTATGAACACGCTGCAGTCTCTGCGACAAGTCATAGTTTAGATAATTATATGTAATGTCACAATAATCGAAGTCATAGGCCTATATGAAATGAGTGATGGAAGACATCCAACTGTAGAAGATATATGAATTTTATTGAGCAGGAAGAAGGAAGAGAGGAAGACCTAATCTAACATATATACAAACAGTAGAATAATTGAATAACAAGGCTTCGAGGAAGAGGCTTGAAAAAAATAGACACGAATGGAGATGTTAATAAGTGATCAGAAGGTGTTAAAAAGATTCCTCGCCCCTCCTATTCAACTCTACGTCGGATAGGATGGCAAGGTAAGGCACTGCTACTCACTTGTCAGTTGGGTTGTTTCATTGGGAGTGCACCTGATGCGGGTAGGAGAGGGCCGTCTTTTCACACCTAGTGAGCAAGTTTTAACATGCCTGGTCTCTAAAAAACTTGAAAGGGGCAGAGGGAAATACAAAAGTCAGTGTAAAACTTGATAATGAATTAACCGCTGTGGTCTCGAGGTAGCGTGCTGCCTTGTCACGCAGCGGGCCCGGGTTCGATTCCCCGTCGGTACAGGCTCCTAAGTGAGGTTTTTTTCGGGGTTTTTCCTCACCTGTAAGACAAATGTCAGGAAGCTTAGGGCACAACGGTCCCCGAAAATCATCCGGCCATCATCATCATCCTTCACCGGTGTGGAAAGCAACGGGAAGCAACCACACCTATAATTCCCTAGTAAATCTGCAAATGAAAAGGCTATGATAGTAGCACGCCGTAGCGTAGTGGTTAAGGCACTGAGCTACAAGCCGGAGGGTCGAGGGTTCAAGTCCCGTTGGGGTCAGGATTCTTAAACTGACCCAAACCCTCTGGCGGCACTATGGTCCTGGGGTCGACTCTGCCTCTAACTGAAATGAGTACCAGACGCTTGTTCTGGGGTAAAGGCGGCCGTCACGCAGGGCTGACAACCCGGCTGACATAAAGTGTCTAGAAAAAGTGGGAGCCTTAACCTCCTTCTACCCCAAGGGCCTCCGGGCCTGTTGTAGGATCACTTTACTTTAGTAGTGAAAAATCTGCGCTCGGGCAGAATTACTATGGATTGATATATTTTTTGTCAGGATAGGGATATATGGAGAGCTTATGTCCCCGTTGTTATGCAGGCTTATTCGTTAGACCACATTGACGCCAAATATCCGTCTAATGCGGAATACGTAGCATGTTTAACCCATTCGCCTCAGAAGACGAGTTGCACTCGCCGGCTGTTAAATGACCTTCAATTCAGGAAACGAGGTACACTCGCTTAACTCTGCCTGTTATATATTTTTCCATTTTTTACATCCCTTGGCAGGGTAATATTTTCTTTACATTTTTGAATAGTAGAGGAATGTGTTTTTGTCTTCACCCTTATTGTGATCTCAAGTACCGTTATCTTCTGTTCGTTTTTAATGTCTGAAAATAGACAATACAATTTACAGTAACTTAAATCTGGTTTCTGGGAAAATGCATTGAGAATTTAAACCTGAAGCGAATGGGTTAATGGTGTGGAGGAGTTGGAACACACATGCCGGTAGGTACCTTACACAATACCGCCCAGCACTGTACCTCTCCAGCAGCGGCAAGTAGCTAAGGCTGTTTGATTTGTTGCCCCAGTTAATTGAAATCCTGAGGCAATTACATCGTCGGTAAGTATGATGGCGAGGAGAGATCCAAAAAAGAGGGAGGAAAGGATTGTAGAGGGAGTTGAACCGCTCTCATCCCCCCCCCCCGAGGGCTCTCTTTTATACTGAGAAAAGTGTATATGTGTGTGTGAGGGAAGTGAATGCAAAGCCTGATTTACGTTTTTCCTCGAGACAGATTTTAATGTTATTTCGAGTCACAAATTGTTTGAATAGCTCCATGACTCAGGGCGCTGACGTTAACTGGGGCTCATTAGAATCCGCTGCGCTACCCTGATATTTATTCATAATATTGAGATGAACCTCCCCTCTTCTTCTTCTTCGCACCAAATGAGTAAACGATCGGAAGCCAGAGGAAGGTGGAAGAAGAAAAGAGAATGGATAAAATAAGCTGTAAAAGCAATTGCTTGCGGTTATAGCCTCAGAAAGTATGCTACGAAAATTGACTTCCATGTATTATGAATTGCGTTAAATTTTCACACAGAGAGAGTATTAGTGAAATATTATTAACGTTTAAATTTCTGGCGAGAGATGTAAAAGTTTTTATTTGACTAACTACATTTGCTGTTTCCATTGAGAGAATGAGACTCCGCTTACTGTAATTTCTCGTGAGAATTTCGTTTCCAACACTTTCTGTCTTATATTGAGGAATACTAGTACTAACCAAGGGCTTAACTATTATAGTGCGTAACCTAGCAATGCGAGAGACGGCGAGCCTTCAAAGACCCGATTTGGCAAATTCCCAAGATTGTTCTCTTAAAATATTTTAACATTCGTTTTTACATGCGGTCGGTATCTACCTGGTAGATAGCGAAAAAACATAAATTGTGTAATATATATATATATATATATGTGTGTGTGTGTGTGTGTGTGTGTGCGTGCGTGTGTGTGTGTGTGTGTGTGTCATATTTTAGATTTTCTCCGATATACGTATGATTAAGTGAGGTTTCCTGGGTTTTCTGCGTCTAAGATTCAAGGTAGGCCCTTGGTCATTGATCCCATTGCTTCGGTAAAAAGTAACAAAAAAAAAATATATATATATATATATATATATATTTAATTACATAAATATAAAACTTAGTTTTATTTGATTTTCATATTTATTAAGATATAATTCAGTGACAGCTGTTTCGATACACTGTACCTTCTTCAGACATGTTAACAAATTATGAATTGTGTTATTATAGTACATATCAACTGATCTACGCAACAAAAATAAAACAATAATTTATTTAAATTTTTAAATTTAACAAAGGCGATTCATTCAAATCAAGTTGAGAATTTAACAGTTTATTGCTACTTTTCAATTTATTTATTTCTACAGCCTTCAAAAGGTCCAACTTCTTACCCTTATCACAAACATGTAAAATTTCAAAATTTGGATCGAAACAATGATTAAATTGGAATATTCAAAATATGCTAACCACCTATTCCAATTTAATCATTGTTTCGATCCAAATTTTGAAATTTTACATGTTTGTGATAAGGGTAAGAAGTTGGATCTTTGGGAGGCTGTAAAAATAAATAAATTGAAAAGTAGTAATAAACTGTTAAATTCTCAACTTGATTTGAATGAATCTCCTTTGTTAAATTAAAAAATTTAAATATATTATTATTGTATTGTTGCTTAGATCAGTTGATATGTACTATAATAACACAATTCATAATTTGTTAACATGTCTGAAGAAGGTACAGTGTACCGAAACAGCTGTCACTGAATTATATCTTAATAAATATGAAAATCAAATAAAACTAAGTTTTATTTTTGTTTAATTAAATATATATTTTTTTTGTTACTTTTTACCCTCTTCCAAGCCAGCACCGCCGTAAGATAATTTTCGTGTTCGAATTATGTAAGCTGCAATCCTCTTCACATATTTCCCAATATCTATCTTCACTTAGAATTCCGAGAAGTGCAATTATTTGCTGACTATAGATTAATTACTGAAGAGAGGCAATACTCAGGATTGGATAGAAACTGGAAGAAGCTTCCAAGATTCCAACAAAACTCCAATATCGGAGCGATAATTTGTGTTTCTCCTGCGCAGCCAAGATCATCATCCGTGGGGTATTCAAATTCTCCTAGTGGAGGAGAAGGGCAAACAAGCCTCCAAGTTAACAATTGTCCTCAATTCCAATTGGCTTTTGTCTCCCATTAAACGTTCATTCGTCATTCTTGGAGGGCAAAGCTTTGCCTTTTGTGTGTGCCATTGAACATCGCTTCAAATGAGCTAGAAAGATTTATATTCAAACCAAAACGTTTTATATATAACGAAGCTAAAGGGTAAAAGATGGGTAGTCAAAGTTAACTCTGAACAAAACTTGGTCTGCATTCCTCGCATCCGATAAGCGAGAAACGAGAAGTTACTACTAATAATAAAATGGCATAACTCTAATTTCCGATAACCTGGAATACATTTCTCTTACACAAGTTGTAAATCACGTACAAGAAGGCTGTGGTTTTACAATAAAATGATTCTCGTCTTCTGCTTGATTAGAAACAAGCACGCAACGATAAAATGCTGCAAAGTTGTAATTAATAACCTTTCGGATTAAAATTTACTGATTGATATTATCTGCAAAGTGTTATAATCGTTACATTTATATAAAGTTCAGGTATTGCGTAAACTAAGCTAATTCCTCAGCAAGCCGCATTTAAAATTATATTTTGATACTTTATGGAATATGTGTGGTGACGTGGAAGAGAAGACCTCACGGTCTTCAAGCCATCAGGTAAAATAAACTATTACTATTATATTTGAAGAGAAAAATTATACGCTCAGACCGGGACTTGAACCCGGGACCCTTGGTTCTCTAGACCAAGTGCTCTACCAACTGAGCTACCTGAGCAAGTACCGATCTAAACGCAAATCTTTCTCTATATACATTGTAATTCCCATCCACCAAATGCTGTGAAGCCATGCTTCTATCTTGCAAATGGCGGCTCCTTTATTAAGAAGACATTTGGGAATTATACATTACAGCCAGTACGGCTTTTTCCAAGTTTTTATTATTGATTTCGTACATCTCAATGATGGATAAATCATATTTGAAGAGAAAAATTATACGCTCAGACCGGGACTTGAACCCGGGACCCTTGGTTCTCTAGACCAAGTGCTCTACCAACTGAGCTACCTGAGCAAGTACCGATCTAAACGCAAATCTTTCTCTATATACATTGTAATTCCCATCCACCAAATGCTGTGAAGCCATGCTTCTATCTTGCAAATGGCGGCTCCTTTATTAAGAATACATATTTGGGAATTATACATTACAGCCAGTACGGCTTTTTCCAAGTTTTTATTATTGATTTCGTACATCTCAATGATGGATAAATCATATTTGAAGAGAAAAATTATACGCTCAGACCGGGACTTGAACCCGGGACTCTTGGTTCTCTAGACCAGGTGCTCTACCAACTGAGCTACCTGAGCAAGTACCGATCTAAACGCAAATCTTTCTCTATATACATTGTAATTCCCATCCACCAAATGCTGTGAAGCCATGCTTCTATCTTGCAAATGGCGGCTCCTTTATTAAGAAGACATATTTGGGAATTATACATTACAGCCAGTACGGCTTTTTCCAAGTTTTTATTATTGATTTCGTACATCTCAATGATGGATAAATCATATTTGAAGAGAAAAATTATACGCTCAGACCGGGACTTGAACCCGGGACCCTTGGTTCTCTAGACCAAGTGCTCTAACAACTGAGCTACCTGAGCAAGTACCGATCTAAACGCAAATCTTTCTCTATATACATTGTAATTCCCATCCACATTTCTCTTCAAATATGATTTATCCATCATTGAGATGTACGAAATCAATAATAAAAACTTGGAAAAAGCCGTACTGGCTGTAATGTATAATTCCCAAAAATGTCTTCTTAATAAAGGAGCCGCCATTTGCAAGATAGAAGCATGGCTTCACAGCATTTGGTGGATGGGAATTACAATGTATATAGAGAAAGATTTGCGTTTAGATCGGTACTTGCTCAGGTAGCTCAGTTGGTAGAGCACTTGGTCTAGAGAACCAAGGGTCCCGGGTTCAAGTCCCGGTCTGAGCGTATAATTTTTCTCTTCAAATATGATTTATCCATCATTGAGATGTACGAAATCAATAATAAAAACTTGGAAAAAGCCGTACTGGCTGTAATGTATAATTCCCAAATATGTCTTCTCAATAAAGGAGCCGCCATTTGCAAGATAGAAGCATGGCTTCACAGCATTTGGTGGATGGGAATTACAATGTATATAGAGAAAGATTTGCGTTTAGATCGGTACTTGCTCAGGTAGCTCAGTTGGTAGAGCACTTGGTCTAGAGAACCAAGGGTCCCGGGTTCAAGTCCCGGTCTGAGCGTATAATTTTTCTCTTCAAATATGATTTATCCATCATTGAGATGTACGAAATCAATAATATTACTATTATGTATTAACATATGTCTTCAAGCCATCAGGTAAAATAAACTATTACTATTATGTATTAACATATGTCTTCAAACCATCAGGTAAAATAAAACTATTAGGTCTACTATTATGTATTAACATATGTCTTCAAACCATCAGGTAAAATAAAACTATTAGGTCTACTATTATGTATTAACATATGTCTTCAAACCATCAGGTAAAATAAAACTATTAGGTCTACTATTATGTATTAACATATGTCTTCAAGCCATCAGGTAAAATAAACTATTACTATTATGTATTAACATATGTCTTCAAGCCATCAGGTAAAATAAACTATTACTATTATGTATTAACATATGTCTTCAAGCCATCAGGTAAAATAAAACTTTTAGGCCTACTATTATGTATTAACATATGTCTTCAAGCCATCAGGTAAAATAAACTATTACTATTATGTATTAACATATGTCTTCAAGCCATCAGGTAAAATAAACTATTACTATTATGTATTAACATATGTCTTCAAGCCATCAGGTAAAATAAACTATTACTATTATGTATTAACATATGTCTTCAAGCCATCAGGTAAAATAAAACTATTAGGCCTACTATTATGTATTAACATATGTCTTCAAGCCATCAGGTAAAATAAACTATTACTATTATGTATTAACATATGTCTTCAAGCCATCAGGTAAAATAAACTATTACTATTATGTATTAACATATGTCTTCAAGCCATCAGGTAAAATAAAACTATTAGGCCTACTATTATGTATTAACATATGTCTTCAAGCCATCAGGTAAAATAAACTATTACTATTATGTATTAACATATGTCTTCAAGCCATCAGGTAAAATAAACTATTACTATTATGTATTAACATATGTCTTCAAGCCATCAGGTAAAATAAAACTATTAGGCCTACTATTATGTATTAACATATGTCTTCAAGCCATCAGGTAAAATAAACTATTACTATTATGTATTAACATATGTCTTCAAGCCATCAGGTAAAATAAACTATTACTATTATGTATTAACATATGTCTTCAAGTCATCAGGTAAAATAAACTATTACTATTATGTATTAACATATGTCTTCAAGCCATCAGGTAAAATAAAACTATTAGGCCTACTGTTATGTATTAACATATGTCTTCAAGCCACCAGGTAAAATAAACTTTTACTATTATGTATTAACATATGTCTTCAAGCCATCAGGTAAAATAAACTATTACTATTATGTATTAACATATGTCTTCAAGCCATCAGGTAAAATAAACTATTACTATTATGTATTAACATATGTCTTCAAACCATCAGGTAAAATAAAACTATTAGGTCTACTATTATGTATTAACATATGTCTTCAAACCATCAGGTAAAATAAAACTATTAGGTCTACTATTATGTATTAACATATGTCTTCAAACCATCAGGTAAAATAAAACTATTAGGTCTACTATTATGTATTAACATATGTCTTCAAGCCATCAGGTAAAATAAACTATTACTATTATGTATTAACATATGTCTTCAAGCCATCAGGTAAAATAAACTATTACTATTATGTATTAACATATGTCTTCAAGCCATCAGGTAAAATAAAACTATTAGGCCTACTATTATGTATTAACATATGTCTTCAAGCCATCAGGTAAAATAAACTATTATTTTTATGTATTAACATTGGCCCTATGTCTTCAAGCCATCAGGTAAAATAAACTATTACTATTATGTATTAACATATGTCTTCAAGCCATCAGGTAAAATGAACTATTACTATTATATATTAACATATGGCAATAGATAGCAAAACCCGCATATTCAAAACGATAGTTCGACCAGTTATCGTATGTGGAGCAGAAACTAGGGCTGATACAAAAAAACTAAACAAATAATAAGCACATGCGAAATGAAAATCTTAAGAACTATTCAAGGGAAAACATTATTTGATAAAATACACAACACAGAAATTAGAGACAAATGCCATATTCAAGACATATCCAAATTTATTATAGATAAACGAAAATATTGGAACGGTCATATAAAAAATATGGAAGAAAACCGGCTTCCAAAAAGAGCTGAAGAAGAGAGACCAATGGACGGGAGAAGAACAAGAGGAAGACCAGCCAAGTGATGGATAGGCAGTGAATGCACATCCAATACGTCTTCCTCCGAGGAGTGATTTTGGAAATAAACAGGATGAAAATCCTACAAATTGAGTTTAAGAAGAAGAAGAAGAAGACTAATATGTTTGCTTACAATGGAAATTTACAAATTAAGTAAAATAAGAAATTGGGACTGGAAGTAGGCCTAAATATCAATAAAACTAAATATATGGTCACACATAGAAATATATTATATAGGCCTAATGGAAATGGACAGCTAGTGACAAATGAGGGAAATTTTGAAGAAATGGCTGCATTCAAATACCTAGGAACAATAATCACAAGTAGGGATGAGATGCACAAAAAAATTAAACATAGGCTTAATTCTGGAAATGCGTGCTATTATGCATTACAGAGACTCTTGACGTCCCAACTCCTTTCAAAAAACGTTAAACTGAAAATATTTAAAACTACTATTCTACCAGTTATACAGGGTGGACCGCTCGAATGGACCTAATTTCAATTGCTTGTTACTGGCAAACGGTTGAAGATAGAAACTTAAAACAACGTTCATAGTACAGAAAAACTCACCAAGTTTCGAATCCTGTCGGTAGATGGCACAAAGATACGTTTCTCGTTCTTAGATTTAATTGTTTGTGAAAATGGCGACTCCGCAGATGAAAGCGCAAGCTGTTTTGTGGTATGCGGAGTTTAAATCAATCATTAGAGTTCAAAGGGAGTTCCGGCGTGTGTTTAACCGTGATGCTCCAACTGCTAGAAGCATAAAGAAGTGGCGTGATACATTATTAGCTACAGGATCTGTGTTGAAGAAGCATGGTGGTGGTCGCAGAGCATCCGATGAAATGGTAGCAAATGTTCAAGCCGCATTTGAGCGAAGCCCCCGGAAGTCATTAAGAAGAGCTTCGCGGGAACTTCAAATACCAAAATCGACATTACAACGGATTGTCCACAAACGCCTCAAACTGCACGCATATAAAGTGCAGTTAGTGCAACGTCTGGAGCCGAATGACATGCCGAAACGAGTGGAATTCGCCAATACGATGCTGGCCCGTCTCGGCGCTGATCCTGACTTCATGACACAAGATTTTCTTCTCGGACGAATCCTCACTTTCCATTTGTAAGGCAAGGTCAACCGGCCATAATGGGCGGATCTGGGGATCGGAATAATCCGCACGCCCTTTCAAGAGCATGTTCGTTATAGTCCGAAAGTGAATGTTTGGTGCAGTTTGTCACATAATAAGGTCATTGGACCGTTTTTCCTTCGCCGAGAAAACTGTTCGTGGTACCACATATCTTGACATGCTGGACAAGTTTCTTCTTTTCCACAAGATTGAACAACTGCAGCCTAACATCGTTTTTCCCCCCCAGCAAGATGGGGTGCTCTATCCCCACTGGCCCCACTGAAGTTCGTACGAGACTTTGGACAACATTTTCCCTGGCCGTTGGATTGGTAGGGGAGGACCAATCGCGTGGCCCCCGAGATCTCCCGATTTAACACCACTGAATTTCTTTCTCTGGGGCTATGTCAAAGATAAAGTTTACACCACCCCAGTCAAAGACCTTCGTGATCTTCGTGAGCGCATCATAGAGGCTATTGAGAACATTCCAGAAGACATACTCCAACGTACTAGGCAAGAAATTGTTCATCGCTTTGATATCGTCACAGTGACTGCTGGGGCTCATATAGAGATGTGGTGATCTGGATATCAAAACTTGGTGAGTTTTTCTGTAATATGAACGTTGTTTTAAGTTTCTATCTTCAACCGTTTGCCAGTAACAAGCAATTGAAATTAGGTCCATTCGAGCGGTCCACCCTGTATTATACGGATGCGAAAGATGGACTCTTACTTTAAGGGAGGAAAGGAGATTACGAGTATTTGAGAATAAAGTTCTAGAGGAAAATTTTTGGACCAAAGTGAGACGAACAGACAGGTGAATGGAGAAAACTACATAACAGTCAACTACTACATGGTCTTTATAGGATGCCAGATATAATAAGAATAGTTAAGTCTCGTAGACTGCGATGGGCAGGACATGTGGCACGAATGGGTTATGAAAGACGTGCATGGAAGCTTCTTGTAGGAAAACCAGAAGGAAAACGCCCAGTTGGTAGACCAAGAATGAAGTGGGAGAATAACATTAACTATGATTTGGGGGAAGTAGATTGTACAGGGAATGATTAGTAAGCATTAGCTCAGGATAGGGATGTATGGAGAGCTTATGTCCGCGCAGCCATGAACCTACGGGTTCGATAGTGCCAGTGAGTAAGTCCTATATATCTCTCTTAACACTTTAGTGAAAAAAGTATTAAGTTTGTTTACCAGCAAAGTCGGGCCATTACAAGTAGGAATTCACCTGTAATGAATATCTAAAAATCACTCTAGCAGCCGTTGTTTTCGATTTTTTCAACAAAACTCAGTATATATTATCGAAAAGAAACGACGAATGTATTCTCCAAAAATCAGAGAAATCCGACTGTTAGAAGTGGGAGTTTAGTTGCAATCTGAAATTTTAAAAAATCCTTTGTTTTCACTGTGGTTCAACACATTTAAATAGCTGGCACGAGAAATTGCTCCAAATAATTCCAAGAACGACAGGTCTAGAAGGTCATTGGCTTACCATCCAGCTGCTGGTCTCACGTCCACATGTGTTAATCACAGAGGTAGACGATCATAAGCCAGTGTAAGGGTGACATGTGGTCAGCACGTCGGGTCCCCCAGCCGTTATAGCTGGTCTTCTCAACCTGGAGTCGCTACTTATTGTAGCTACCCAAATGCCTCACGATGCTGGATGGGCACCATACCCATACTGGCCGAAATTCCATGAGAAAATTTCTTCCCCATGGGGACTCGAACCAGCACAAGCTCTTGCCTTAACCACTCGGCTACGGCGTGGGACACAAGAAATTACAGTTCCGCCAATTTAAGGGATAATAAAAGAAGGATACATTCTGTAAACCAAAAGGCGAGAAAAGAGGAAGAAGCAGCCCTCCACCTGGGGTTTGTACAGATGGAAGCATGTTCAAATGCTTTGGGTGGCAGCCCCATCATCGGATTTAACTCGGCAGCAGGCCGGTTACCTGCTACGAGGAAATATTAAAAAACTCGAACTCCCAAAGCAATAATAAATGTAATTATATTGAACATGTACAAAGAATGCCAAATAATTGTTTATCAAAACAGCTGCTTCATTGTAAAGCTAAAACTTACTTACTTACTTACTTACTTACTTACCTACTTACTTACTTACTTACTTACTTACTTACTTACTTACTTACTTACTTACTTACTTACTTACTTACTTACTTACTTACTTACTTACTTACTTACTTACTTACTTACTTACTTACTTACTTACTTACTTACTTACTTACTTACTTACTTACTTACTTACTTACTTACTTACTTACTTACTTACTTACTTACTTACTTACTTACGTACTTACTTACTTACTTACTTACTCACTGGCACTATCGAACCCGTAGGTTCATGGCCGCGCGGACATAAGCTCTCTATATATCCCTATCCTGAGTTAATGCTTTCCAATCATTCCCTGTATAATCTACTTGCCTCAAATCATAGTTAATGTTATTCCCCCACCTCATTCTTGGTCTACCAACTGGGCTTTTTCTCTCTGGCTTTCCTACAAGAAGCTTCCATGCAAGTATTTCATTCCCCATACGCGCAACATGTCCTGCCCATCGCAGTCTACGAGACTTAACTGTTCTTATTATATCTGGCTTCCTATAAAGATCATGTAGTTCATTGTTATGTAGTGTTCTCCATTCACCTGTCTGTTCATCTCTCTTTGGTCCAAAAATTTTCCTAGGTACTTTATTCTCAAATACTTGTAATCTCCTTTCCTCCCTTAACGTAAGAGTCCATGTTTCGCACCCCATATAATGTAACTGGTAGAATAATAGTTTTATATATTTTCACTTTAGCGTTTTTTGAAAGGAGTTGGGACGTCAAGAGTCTCTGCAATGCATAATAGCACGCATAAAAAAATCGAACTCCCCAAAGCAATAATAAATGTAATTGGTTTGAACATATACAAAGAATGCCAAATAATCGTTTATCAAAAACAGCTGCTTCATTATAAACCTGTAGGTTGAAGAAATGTAGGAAGACCAAAACAACGTTGGGACGACGACCTGCACCTGCAGCATATAGTGCATCGGGGAGCGGAACGGGCCAACAGGCCCATACCTTGAAGAAGAAGAAGATGATTCTGTAAACTAGCAAAATCGCACCATACCTTCGAATTGCTGAGGAATTCGCATAATTTACGCAATCCCTGCGTGACGGACTTTGTTACGTGCTTATTATCATAAGTAATGCCACGAGTGATTTCCAAATTATCGATAAATTCACGACTCACGAAGTGAGGAGTGAATTTATCTAGAGAATTTGGAAATCAAGAGTGGTGTTTGTTAGGACTATTTAACGAGTAAAATTAAGCTGTTTACTCACAAATCATTATATAACTATAATTATTTTAAAATATTTATATATCTAATGTAAACGGCGATGTTTGAAAACAAATCAGAAATGTGAGGTTATGTTCATTCACTGCTGCTTGATCATAGTATTTTTTGCCAAATAAGATCGTAATATTGTATGAGCGCACCCAAGTGGAGAAATAATGAAACACATCAAACTATATATCATAATCAACATTGCGAGTTATTCATTTATTTTTTTTAGTAAACAACTCATTAAAATCAAGGAATATTTTCATTATTTGCTATATTCAATGTATTTGTTGGAGAAAAATAATGATTTGACCTGTTCAGAACATTAAAAAGGAGGAGCTTTCTTTATCACAAAAGCAGGAGCTGATAAAGAGAAATCGATAAAGAGTGAGGTGAAACACGACTGTCATTGGTTGTTAAACAACATTCATCGAAACGTGATTGGTCATTGACTCCCATTTGTGACATGAGTTTAATAGCCAAGTTTAATATAATGTATGTGAACCTATATATTTGTTGTCTTATGCACAGTGGTATTTTTATGTAAATGAGGCACAATTTAATCTGTCGTGCTCTGTAATTAGGTTTTAATTTCGTCGACTCGTAAAGCTGTTGGAGATTCCAGAAGCTGCAACTTCTCTTTTCCCGGCTGGCTGTAACTTGGAATGAGGGGAGGTATAGGAGGTCTTCAGAATCTTGCCTGACTGGCCTAGAAATGGCCTCCATTTACTCCTCTATACAATGTTCTGATGTCACGTCCTAGTTTGAAGGGAGGCCGCTAGGGGGTTCTAGCGTGGTTTGTAAGCAAGAAAGGGGGGGAATCCCTTATTCTACTACCTCCTATGCCATCCTTATAACTTCTCATATACACATATCAAGCCCTGTCCGTCGCTCTTCTCAAAATCTTCACACCCAGACCAATATTACAAAACACAGGAGAGGTGGGGGGCACACAAACGACAAATTCTGGGCTCGTCATTTACGATTACGTAGCGAGGCTTGGCTTTAGCTAGCAAATAACACCTCGTTCCTTCTCAGTCGTTCTCCCGTCTCTTTCTGCTATTGCTGGACCAAGATATGACAATTGTACGTGCTCCTATACTCCTGTTATTATTTTATACAGCTCTACCATACACTAGGCATCCTTTTTATATTATATGTCTGTATCGAAAAATGTTATGGCCGAACGTTCCATACCACAATAAGGTAGCAGACATTACGGTTTATTGAAGATCCGATGTCCTCTCGCCTGGAATGGCTCCTCTAATATGATGGATCCGACCGATTGTGCTGGACATAGTAGAAATTACTTCCAGGCATGAGGCTATCTCTTCATGTTTCTTGCTTCAAATATTATGGACATTTTAAAAATTACAATTAAAATATTTTCAGCAGTGATCTTTATATTATTATTATTATTATTATTATTATTATTATTATTATTATTATTATTATTATATTATTATTATTATTATTATTAATATTATTATTATTATTATTATTATTATCTAATATATAAAAATGAATGTTTGTTTGTTTGTTTATTTGTTTGTTCGTACTTTATGCGCGGCCATACCATTGATCCGATTGTGATGGTGTTTTTTTTTTGCAAAATGTTCAGGAGATTCCCGGGATGAACATAGGCTACAAGAGAGTTGTGATACTCAACCCCTTCGTCCCTAAAAATCACCCTTAGTGAAAAACGTGAAATTTAGTCCCTATTTTGACGCTTAAATGGCTTACGCTGCCTAAACCATAACAAATACACTTTTTTTTTTTTGCAAATGCCCCAGGTTGTCTTTCGACATTCTTAGTGTTCTCTTCTGGCATGGCGTACTTGTAACCCACTTCTGAGGTTGGGGCGCCTGGCCGCCATCTGATAGCATCGTATGGAAATCACAGATATTTATAACTCTTTGTTAAATAATAAATAAATAATTTGCAATAAAAAATAATGCGACTATAAATTTAGTTATAAACTACCCTATGTCTCAAGTTGGATCAAACTGCAGACATTATGCAAAATTTTATTAAAATCGGTTCAGTAGTTTAGGATTCCATCGCGGACAAACAACGTGACACGAATTTTTTATATATTAAGATATAAGGAAACCCGGTAATGTATGCATTATGAAAATTAACGTTATTAAAAAAAAACCTTCCTGACCAGGATCGAACGTGGACCCGCGTCGTCGGAAAACAGCATCTTACCGAGTGCTCCACTGAAACGAACGTTACGAACATTGCATGAAGAGAGGCTTACGCCGCCTGCTTTGTAGTCAAACGAGTGAACACGTGTAACAACGTACTGGTGTCAATCGCTCTTCAAAACTCTTAACTTTCCATCATCAAGACTTGTGCCATATTTGTTTTTCAAAGACTGTACCTTACACGGAGTAATGATGAAGTCGATGTTAGATCAAATATAAATGTACATTTATTTTAAAAGATGCATTCTCAACTTCAACAATAATAATAATATGGATATATTAATATAATAATAATAATCTTCTTCTTCTTCTTCCTTCCAAGTATTAGGCCAAGGCCTGTTACGATCCTCTAGAAAATTTTCCCTCCAGCGTTTTGATCCTTCCGGGAAATTCTCGTATAAGACTTGAAAGCATAATAATAGTCCCTTCGATTGGTTGCTGGCCAAAGGAAAGCAAGACCAGTGATGGGGCTGCCATCTTATAGCCTCTGGTCAGGCTTTTCTGGAGAAGAAAAGAAAATAAAGGAAAGAAGAAATGGAAGAAAGGAAAGACTTCCTAGCCCTCGGATGCCCTAATAGCATCGGAGTCGAAAAAAACAAGAGTTAACTAAGAGAGGTTAGATAGTAAAGTTAAAAGAGTGCAAAACACAAGTAAGTGGAGGAAATGTTTTGCTCAGCTTGGGCACCTTGTGGTCGCCATCCACATATCCCGTAGATGAGGACCCCTGAGGGATATAATAATAATAATAATAACAATAATAATAATTGTATTGTAAGCCTATGTTTTCCCTTTACAGAGATTTAGGCGCTCTCCCCCTACAGGGAAGAATTTGAACCATACTAATTTATTTGAAGAGAAAAATTATACGCTCAGACCGGGACTTGAACCCGGGACCCTTGGTTCTCTAGACCAAGTGCTCTACCAACTGAGCTACCTGAGCAAGTACCGATCTAAACGCAAATCTTTCTCTATATACATTGTAATTCCCATCCACCAAATGCTGTGAAGCCATGCTTCTATCTTGCAAATGGCGGCTCCTTTATTAAGAAGACATATTTGGGAATTATACATTACAGCCAGTACGGCTTTTTCCAAGTTTTTTATTATTGATTTCGTACATCTCAATGATGGATAAATCATATTTGAAGAGAAAAATTATACGCTCAGACCGGGACTTGAACCCGGGACCCTTGGTTCTCTAGACCAAGTGCTCTACCAACTGAGCTACCTGAGCAAGTACCGATCTAAACGCAAATCCTTCTCTATATACATTGTAATTCCCATCCACCAAATGCTGTGAAGCCATGCTTCTATCTTGCAAATGGCGGCTCCTTTATTAAGAAGACATATTTGGGAATTATACATTTCAGCCAGTACGGCTTTATCCATCATTGAGATGTACGAAATCAATAATAAAAACTTGGAAAAAGCCGTACTGGCTGTAATGTATAATTCCCAAATATGTCTTCTTAATAAAGGAGCCGCCATTTGCAAGATAGAAGCATGGCTTCACAGCATTTGGTGGATGGGAATTACAACGTATATAGAGAAAGATTTGCGTTTAGATCGGTACTTGCTCAGGTAGCTCAGTTGGTAGAGCACTTGGTCTAGAGAACCAAGGGTCCCGGGTTCAAGTCCCGGTCTGAGCGTATAATTTTTCTCTTCAAATATGATTTATCCATCATTGAGATGTACGAAATCAATAATAATACTAATTTAGTTACGCTTGTTTTCGTATATATGCAATTTTGAGTGGTCCGTGGAAACCAAGGTAGTACTAGGACGGGAAAATTCGGTAAATTTTGCTTAGAGGCCTCTTCATTCAGGCTTAAGGATCTTTTACGAGCCTGAATGTCTTCAGATACTCGTTTAATAAGTTTACTGAAGCACTTTTGAGTTAAATTTCTTGTTACTTTTGGAAATATAACATTTTTACACGCTTTATATTAGCTTGACCTGTATCTATCTATCTATCTATCTATCTATCTATCGATCTATCTATCTATGTAACGGAATCTTTCAACGCGATTTTCACCCACTTAAAATCATTGGATCGACTTGAAACTTTGTACACTTGTAAAAGATCCGTGACAATACAATAATTTCATATTTTCTTTCTAAAATCATGGCCAGAATCGTCAGAAAATCAAAAAAAGTGTCTTTGTATCTATGTAACGGGATCTTTGAACACGATTTTCACCCACTTAGAAACACTGGATTAACTGGAAACTTTGTATACTTGTAAAGGACGCGTGACAATACAATAATTTCATATTTTGTTTCTAAAATCCTGGCCAGAATCATCAGAAAATAAAAAAAAAATGAAAACTGGTATAATAGGTTGCGGACTTGTCGATTTTTTAATCAATCGTTGTAAGAGCTCAGTTGGTAGAGTGGTGGACTGTAGTGGTATATAATTTCAGTAATCCATAGGTCGCTGGTTCAAATCCGGCTGGGAGGTGTTTTTAGAAGAGTATTACTTTTAGCTCATACTATAATAGTATCGAATTTAAAGATATTTACATTTTTATCTTATTCTGTAAAAATATTAAAACTAAAAAATAAAAAATAAATAATAGTTTTAAAAAACTAAAACAACACGCTTTATTAGAAAACCGAACTAAAAATGTGAAAAATAATTTTAATTTCCAACATGCTTGGGATAAATAATTTTACCATCAAAAGCGTGGGGTGCTGTTTATGATTTTTACATTTTATTTCTTAGAGACTTTACTTTTACCAATATATGTTTATTATCAAATATATTAATTGATATAGAGCACCCCATGCATTTGATGGTAAAATTATTTATCCCAAGCATGTTGGAAATTAAAATTATTTTTCACATTTTTAGTTCGGTTTTCTAATAAAGCGTGTTGTTTTAGTTTTTTAAAACTATTATTTATTAAACTTCATTTCTTTTTTAATTTTTGCAAGTTTTCTTTTTTTTTAATAACCAATAATTGTAAGAGCGCCATAGTGGTTCCATATCAACAAGTGTAAGTACTATATATGCTGAAACATTTTCATACCTCTTATAGTTTCTGAGAAAACGGGTATTTTATACGAAAATTTTAGTTTGTCGAAAAAAAGTTTAAGTAAAACGTATGTTGTGTTAAATTAGTGATGCAGCCCTTACTTTAAAATAGATAATAGTTTTTAAAAATTAAAAGAATACGCTTTATTAGAAAACCGAACTAAAAAATGAAAAATAATTTTAATTTCCAACACACTTGGGATAAACTTAAAGTGGTCAACAAAAAAATCATCTCCAACACATCTAGAATAAAACTAGAGTTATCTACAAAACAAAATAATTTTACCATCAAAAGCGTGGTGTGCTTTTATGGTTTTTACGTTTTCTTCAGACTTTACTTTTACCAATATCTGTTCATTATCAAATATATTAATTTATATAGAGCACCTCACGCTTTTGACGGTAAAATTATTTTTTTGTAGATAACTCTAGTTTTATTCTAGATGTGTCGGAGATGATTTTTTTTTCTTGACCACTTTAATTTTATCCCGAGCGTGTTGGATAATTAAATTGATTTTTCATTTTTTTGGTTTGGTTTTCTAATAAAACGTTTTGTTTTAGTTTTTTAAACTATTATTTATTTTTTATTTTTTAGTTTGGTTTTCTAAAAATGTAAATATATTTAAATTCGATACGATTGTAGTATGAGCTAAAAGTAATACTCTTCTAAAAAAATCCTCCGGGCCGGATTTGAACCAGCGACCTATGGATTACTGAAATTATATACCACTACAGTCCACCACTCTACCAACTTAGCTTACCACAACGATAGACTAAAAAGTCGTTACGTCCGCAACCAATTATACCGGTCTTTATTTTTTGATGTACTAATGATCCTGGCCAGGATCTTAGAAAAAAATTATGAAATTATTGTATTGTCATTGGTCCTTTACAAGTATACAAAGTTTCAAGTCGATCCAATGTTTTAAGTGGGTGAAAATCGTGTTGAAAGATTCCGTTACATAGATAGATACAGGTCAAGCTAATATAAAGTGTGTAAAAAAGATTAAACATACTTAAAATGAGCATTTATCAATAATATTTATATCAATTTGTGCGGAATATTTAAAACTATTTAAAAGTACAAAAAATCAAATTTGAGAACATTTTATTAAAATCACCTTTTAATCTCCCCTTAGTATTATAACAACGTAACGTGGTCTGCCGAAGTGGTTCGTAACTATAAAATAGATCTCATTATCGCCATCTTTTCGTTCTCAAAGTACGAATAGTACAGTGGGTAACATTAGAAAACCTAAACACGCATGTGCAGAAGTAATGAAGAGAGAAGTTCATTATGAGGAAAGTGCGGGAAGTCGCTATCAGAACGGTGTGATGCAGCCAATTAAAACATGGCGTGAGGAGACGGAGCTCTCTCTTGAACAGAATGAGACAGGGAGGGTATTAGGTGCGGATTTACAATCCAGTCCAGGTAATCTCCTTATAGCTGCACGTTGGACGGACAACGGAGGTTTGACACAACTCTTATATTATTATATACTGTGACGTAGAACACAAAGTTTGCGACCTGCTCCGGGGATCACTCAACTGCCTAATCTCACTTTTCTCAATTCATTATTCCCAAAGAAAATGTTTTTCCTTGACTATTTAACTCATGCCCGAAATCAGGTGGGAGAATAATATTAACTATGATTTCAGGGAAGTAGATTTTTTTCCAAATGCCCCAGGTTTGTCTTTCGACATTCCTGGTTTCTCTCCTGGCATGGCGTACTTGTAACCCACTTCTGATGTTGGGGCGCCTGGAAGGCCGGGTTACGTTGCTCCGATGATATGATGGGTGATGATGATGATGATAATGGTGCGCCAGGAGAGTCCCTAATCCTAAGCTTAACCTAAGTTGAATATGAATGATGATGATGATGACCATATGATTTCGGGGACCGTTCGGGCCTTAAAGTTTTCCTGACGTTTGTCTTACAGGTGAGGAAAAAAACCGATAAAAACCTCACCTAGAAAAACTGTCCCGACCGGGGATCGAAGCCGGGCCCGCTGCGTGACAAGGCAGCACTACAGAGGGGATGATTGGAAAACATTGGCTCAGGATAGGGATGTATGGAGAGTGGCTATGTTCTTACGGATTCGATAGTGCCAGTGATTTAGTTAGTTATAAATAATCAAATTACTATCGAATTATCCCGGCAGACGCGGGGCATCTAAACGCTTAATAAAAACTTGTACCTGCAGCACGAAAACGGTACGTCTCAAGAAAAAGTTTCTGGTTCAAAATGTCGTCTACCTTGTCTCCGCTACAAACTGTGTTTATTCCATAATGTTATTTATTTATTTATCTGTTGGAATTAAGAGAGTAAGGTGGTCTCTTTCGCTTCACCACAGTTAAGGTGTTTAGTCGAAAATTGTACTTTTGTAAATAAGTGTATCTTCTAGTAGCTCCTTATTTTTCATACATGTTCGGCATGATAGCTCATTTGAGCTAATTCTGTTCGTAACACCCATGCACAACAAAACAGATATAGGAAGAAATGTGAAAGTGGCTATAGATTATATTTATTTATTTATTTATTTTACCTGATAGAGTTAAGACCGGTAAGGTATTCTCTTCCACGTCACCAGGGTTAAATTATATATACAATAACAATTATGACTTATCTACATGTTGATTCCATCCATAGTAATTCTGCCCGAAGGCAGATCCTTCACTGCAATCGTAGCATTTTCATGCTATGCTTGCAGCTTTACTAGGGAATTGTAGGTGTGGTAGCTTCCCGTTGCTTTCTGCACCGGTGAAGGATGATGATGATGGCCATATGATTTCGGGGACCGTTTGGGCCTTAACGTTTTCCTGACGTTTGTCTTACAGGTGAGAAAAAACCCAATAAAAACCTCACCCAGAAAACTTGCCCCCAACGGGGATCGAACCTGGGCCCGCTGCGTGATAAGACAGCACGCCACCTCGAGACCACAGCGGTGGACACATGTTGATTAATGATACATAATGGGTATAGGCTACATACACAATATACAGTTGACAAAGGAAAGAAAGAAAAGTAGTAATAATAATAATATTATTATTATTATTATTATTATTATTATTATTATTATTATTATTATTATTATTATTATTATTACTATTATTAATACTATTGTGAAATGCAGGTTTTCACAGCCGGTAGTCATAATATTAAAAGATTCCGGTCTATGTGACCGTGGTGTGGTGTTTATTCCAGACGTTTCTCCCTCAACTGCGGGGGGCATCTTCAGTGGCGAGTGCTTCTAGGTGATGTTCCCTTGTCGTATACATTCACAGTCGAATTTATGAGAGAACATCACCTTCAAGCATCCGCCACTGAATATGCCCTCCGCAGTTGAGGGAGAAACGTCTGGAAGAAATACCAGTTAAAACCACGACCACATAGCCCGGAACATTTTAATATAATAATAATATAATAATAATAATAATAATAATAATAATAATAATAATAATAATAATTATTATTATTATTATTATTATATAAAATATAATATATATTATTATTATTATTATTATTATTATATTATTATTATATTATTATAATTATTATTATTATTTATATTATTATAATTATTATTATTATTATTATTATTGTTATTATTATTGTTATTATTGTTATTATTATTATTATTATTATTATTATTATTATTATTATTTATTATTATTATTATTATATTATTATTATTATTATTATTATTTTATTATTATATTATTATTATTATTATTATTATTATTATTATTATTATTATTATTATTAATTATTATTATTGAGAGGAAGTCCACCGCTGTGGTCTCGAGGTAGCGTGCTGCCTTGTCATGCATCGGACCCGGGTTCGATCCCCGGTCGGGGCAATTTTTCTGGGTGAGATTTTTATCGGGGTTTTTCCTCACCTGTAAGACAAATGTCAGGAAAACTTTAAGGCCTAAACGGTCCCCAAAATCATATGGCCATCATCATCATCCTTATCATTATCATCATCATCCTTCACCGGTGTGGAAAGCAACCATACCAACAATTCGCTAGTAAAGCTGCAAGCATAGCATGAAATTGCTATGATTGCAGTGAAGGACCTGCCTTCGGGCAGAATTACTGTGGATGGATTTTGAGAGGCATCTTAATTTAGTCTTTCGATTACTTTAAAACCCAAACACATGGGTTTTCTTTTCATCCGATGGAATACTTACTCTTGCATTTTAGGCCTACGCCCAGAAAAAAATATATTGACCCCAATAAGGTTTGATCTCTCGTGCCTCGAAACAAGATACGAGCATATCAACCACTTGTTCAACAGAACAGACTGATACTTGAGAAAGATGTTAGAGGTGCGATTAGGCAGTGCAGGGAAACAAAAGGGTGAGAATTGCACGCCGTAGTAAAAACAAACAGTCGTTACTTTTTAATACCCTGTGATTCACGTTCGTAATGAAGATTTGTGGGGCGTTAGAGAGCGGCAAAGAGAGAATGACGTCTTTCTGAAAAGTTATAATATTCCCCCCCTCTCTCTCACTTTTTTGAAAATTGTGTACGCCAGACACACAACAGAAAAACACATTTTGACGTTTTGTTGAAACTGCTTGCCTTTGCTAAGCTTGTACTTTATTTGACTGTACCGCATGGCTTTGAATACCGAAGATGGAAAAGCAGAATTTATTGTCGACGTACTGCAGGGATCAAAACAGAAACTTGGCTCTTGTTTTGTATAAAGAACACTGTATTTCTGGCAGGAAATGAGTGAGAAACTATATTTGTATATGAGGAAGAATTCTTGTAAATCTGACCTCGTTTACAGTAATGCAACATATGCACTTCTTCAACTTTCAAACTAAACCTAGCATCTGATATTGCAAAATTTTACACATATTCGCCATATCACGTATCGAATTGGGCTTCTTGCAAAACTAAAAAATAGGCCTATAAAACCCTTGCAATTGTTTCGCTTCCAGTAACTATTACCTTGCACTGTTCAAAACTTCTAAGTTCTTTATATTTTCTAAAGAAAATCCATTGTTTAAGTTATATAGTTTCCTTACAAAATAAAATATTTAATACAATATACGGGGAGGGACTTTAAGCCGTGGATCCCGAGTCTGAATATTTTCAGGTTCGTAAAATATCCTTAAGCGTGAATGAAAGGCCTCTAAGCAAAATTTACGGAATTTTCCCGCCCTAGTACTACCTTAGTTTCCTAGATGTCAGTATAAGGCGGACCACTCAAATGACATCTGTACAAAAACAAGTGTAACTAAATTAGTATGGTTCAAATTCTTCCCCGTAGGGGAGAGCGCCTAAATCTCTGTTAAGGGAAAACATGGACTTACAAGACAGAAGGATCAATTCGACTGGCAGAATCGCCGTTTTATATTGAAATTGTACTCGAAAATATTTTCCTTCATTGAGACTGGAGGCAGTGTAACTCTACACATGATGATTTGCACTTTATAAATCTTCATTATTGCAAAAAATGGTGACGGGAGAAGCCTAGGGCTTTGTTTAGGGTGTGTGTTGACGCGACGGTTAATTTTCTACACGGACAAGTTATTATCGACTGTATCTGTAGATGATCTCAAAGATACATGTTGACAGGTGAAGAAGATAGGCGAATCCTTTGACTTACATTACACATAAGTATCGAATTAACGTCTTCATAATCTCCCTCCCCCTCCTTCAACACCTAACAAGCTAACTTGTGCTTTGCAAACTTTATTTTAGTCTTTGAACTTTTCTACACTCAGATATTTGCTTGTCAGAATCAAGCTAAGTGTCTCATATAAAATTTCTTCATGAAATTTAGACTGGTTGAGTTTATGCAGGTCATGATGTGTATGATAACTAGATTCCGGATGTTAGGCACTTAAAAAATTTAAAAAAAGGCAGGCAAAAAGGCACTAAAAATCATTGATATAGGCACTAAAAATTAAAAATAGGCTCTTACAAAAATTAACTACAACATAACTTTTTACAGTCTTACGTTAAGAATATAAACATATGTTATCAATAACATACGAAGATATCAGAGATGCTTTTGGAATTTGTTTTTCCTTTTTACAAAGAGCAGAACCCTCTTTGTCACTCAGCAATGTTTGTATTGAAAAGAAGCAAAGAACTTTTCTCCAAGCCTTAGAACCGGAGCATAATACAATGGGACATAGCTTAGAGCTATTTCGCTTAGCGGGAATGTATGAGCTGGAAAAATACAATATTTACCTAGCGGGAATGCATTGAGGGGGAAACCATTTACCTGCTAGGTTATTGGGTTATTGATGTCATTATCCTAAAATATTCTAAGAGAATTTATAAAAAGAACACTTGAAAAGTTCTATGAAATGATTTGTGCCATGAAGTTAGTTCATTTCAATTGATTTCATTGAAATACTGAGTTAATTTCGAGAAAAAAAATCAAATAGGCATTTATAGGCATTATAAGCTGTAATAGGCAATTATAGGCAAAATGAACTTCATGAAAAACAACTCTAGGTTCGTTGCTATGAACTTATATCAAGTCACTTTTACAATATCTATAATAAATAACTGTAGGCATTTTCCCTAACATTCGGTCTCTAATGATAACACTGGTCAACATGATTTTTGTCTCATGAGTACCAATAGTTGTACTTAATGCAGTTTTTTATCGTGTTTTCAAATATGTATTCGGAATTTCTCCATCACCCACAGTTTTTTTTATTTCAATTTCAATTAATGGATTTAAATAATTATTTTTTTAATAAACGTTTTTTCGTCCATTTGTCCATTGTAAAATAAAACCAAATGAGTTAACTCAAATGGTTTTCAGCTATGGAAAAGAGACATCAAGGCAAATGTAATCCTAATATGCTGGCCGATTATTGTTGGACCATCAAGAGGGATACTCCACTGGAGAAATGTAGCAGAAAATCGCCATTTCTTACTTTCTAGGCGAGTCCGAATGTTCAAATATTATGTAGTTATATTTATATTTGCTCTAACCTCGACTTCATCATTACCCAGTGTAAGGTATATAACTTATATTAATTGGTGTTTCTAGTATAATTTATCATATTTACATTATTATTATTTATTATTATTATTATTATTATTATTATTATTATTATTATTATTATTATTATTATTATTATTATTATTATTATTATTATTATTATTATTATTATTATTATTATTATTATTATTATTGCCTCACGATGCTGGGTGGGCACTGGTCCCATACTGGCCGAAATACCATGAGAGAATTTCTTCCCCCATGGAAACTCGAACCGGCGCAAGATCCGTAGCTCTGCTTCAAGGCTTCCTGCCGTAACTTCTCGGCTACGGCGCGGGACTCACCAGAGGATTTAGGCCAGTTTAAAAATCCTGCCTCCTCCCCGATCTTCCAACTTGAAACGTACTGGCTTAACGAACTACGCTACGGCGTGCCTCCTACGGTATGTCTAACTAACTCACTGGCACTAGCGTACACGTAGGTCCTTGGTCTTGCGGACACAATCTCTCTATACATTCCTATTCCAATCCTCCACTCTATAACCTACGCCGCTCAAACCGTGGTTAATGTCATTCTCAAACCTCGTTCTTGGTCTACCTACTGGACGCTTTCCCCCTGTTTTTTCTACAATGATTTTCTTGCCCCACTTTCAATCACCCATTCGTGCCACATGTCTTGCTCATCGTAGTGTATGGGTGGATTTTTCAACCGAAGTCAAAATCACGACCGCGATTTTCCGATTTTTATTTTTTCCATAACAGCCATAAAAACTGAAAATCTACAGCTGTTAATAACAAAAGCAGGTGTCTGAACCATGTACGTGGTTCCATAACAATGTTTGCTATTTTTCAGTCATTTTTTTAGGTGTTATGGAACAATAAAAAATTGGAAAACCGGGTCACGGTTCAGATTTCGGTTGAGAAATCCACTCTGAGACCTAACTGTTCTCATTATACCTGTTTTCCCATAAAGATCACATAGCTCAGTGTTATATAATGTTCTCCATTCGCCTGTCTGTTCCGAATGAATTCATACCCATGATTTTTAAGCCCTGAAAAATTAATCGATCTCGGCCGAGTTTTGAACTCGCAAACGACAGAACTAGATCCGAACTTAGTAACAACTAGTGCACCGGTGTCGACCCCAGTAAGTGTCTAATTTATTTCGCAATGAATTTGGAAATATGATTATTAATTCTTATCTGATTGAACGTAACTCGAGAAACGGAGAGTAATTAACAAGGCGATGAGGACACTAGTGACATTTCTCTCGGGAAGGTTGGTAGAGAGAACACACTTGATTACTTGTCTCAAAATCTTCAATTATTTTAACCCCTCAACCCAAAGTTCGTACATTTAGAAAATGTCAATAGTTTGAGTAAGGAAAGAGGGAAGGTAGGAGGTCGATTTTCCCCATCTCTTTCTCTTCAGCGTCGTGCTTATCTCTTGAAATGTGAATCGAGTCTTGAAATTCTCACACCACCTCCCCTAGAATCTGCCCATCCGTTTGTGTGATGTCGCTCTTCTCTTAGGGAATTAATTCAACAATTAGGCAACAAAAATTGGGTAGTGTATCAGTCTGGAACACAAGGAACGTTTTACTTTTGGCATCAGCGCGTTCTTCTTGGCAGCTATTGCCTTTCATTTGCAGCTTGAGGGTGGAGTTTCTCAGCAGAAGGTGAGCCCAGGAATGTTAATTAAAAGCCTTTCCCAGCTCTCGATCTCTCGTCTCGTCTAATTAGTCGACCAAAACTATAGAAGTTACTTCAAGGTTGACAGAGGCACTGTGAGAATCAGTCAAACTCCAGCAAAATCTTACGGTATTTCCCTTATATCATTAAATTCGTTTTACAATCCTAATACGGACCTTCCTGCACTCAAAATTATTTTTACTTTATTTTATACTTTCACTGTTCTTTATCATAAGTAATGCGACGAGTGATTTCCAAATTATCGATAAATTCACGACTCACGAAGTGAGGAGTGAATTTATCTAGAGAATTTGGAAATCAAGAGTGGCATTTGTTAGGACTATTTAACGAATAAAATTAAGCTGTTTACTCACAAATCATTATTTAACTGTAGTTATTTCAAAATATTTATATATTTAATGCAAACGACGATGTTTGAAAACAAATGAGAAACGATAGGTACGCTTCTACTGCTTCTTTTGTTTATCACTGCAACCAGATCATACTATTTATTGCCAAAGGAACGCAATATTGTAAGAATGCTCTCTAGTGGAGAAAAATGAAACATCAATCTGTATATTAATTCATTTCTGATGTCGTATGATGTAAATATTACAATTATATTTTTCTGGATTATTACCTGGGAAAAAATACATTTAAGAAAGTCAAACAGTGGTTTCTTTTTTTGGTGGTATAATAAATTGCTACAAATGTTGACATGTATGCACTATATATACAATCTGGTAGCCGTATTTCTTATAGGCTCAGTCACTGCAAAATAACGGTCAGACCTGTTCAGAATATTAAAAAGGAGGAGCTTTGTTTAATATATGGTAATTATAACACTGATAAATATTTCGTGAAACACGACTCTGATTGGTTGTAAAACAGAAATCATTGAAACGTGATTGGTCATTGACTCCCATTTGGGGCATGAGTTAAATAGTCCATATAAAACAGCTCTTCTAGTCCTTTTAGCGAAATCCGATGGAAGTAGATATAGAGGTTGCAATCATGAAAATATGTTTTATTGCAAATCCTCATCGATCTTTCTTACAATATAACTTTCAAACATTGCATGCCAAATTCTACCTTGAAATATCTACCAGAGAAGCGTTGTGATCTACCAAGGGCGTTTTCAAAAAATGATCTGCCGACTTTAACGGCAAAGCACTAAAATCCAGTGTCACATCTCTCATATAAATTACGGGTAAGTAATACAACTCCTGACTTGTTGGAGTGGATAATATTCACAACCTGCTGTCCGCACCACGCCCCAGCTCACTCCACTTCGCTCTATTCAAGTGGGGACATCCATCTGCTTCAATAATGTGGGTTGTCTTAACTGGATTTTGGCTTTGAATTATGTGCATTTATAATTTTTGGATACTACTTTGTTACATTACAACGCCACTCTGGGAGGAATTTCAAGATAGATTTCGGTGTATAACGGTTGAAAGTTCCCTTGTTAATAGATGATGCCGGCCTTCCACTCTCGCGATAGAACGGAACTCTCTTTAGGAAGGATTAAAGGAAAGTAGATTCCACGATTTTCATAAATTAAAATCATATAACTGTTTCACTGATCACTGTGATTGGTAGGCTAATATCCATATTAATTACACTGAGCAACAAAAAAGAAACTTTTTTTTTGTCTCAGAAAGAAAAATATGTGATTCTGATAGTATTATTTCTCCTGAATTCAAATATGATATCGGTTTTTCTCCATCACGCAAGGTTTCCGAGAGACAGGCATTTATAATTTCAAACACTTTAATATTTTCTACATTCGTAACTACACAATATTCAAACATTCGGACTCACCTAAAAAGTAAGAAATGACTATTTTCTGCTATATTTCGTCTGTGGAGCATCCCTCTTGATGGTCCAACAATAATCGGTCAGCATATTAGGATTCCATTTGCCTTGATATCTCTTTTCCATAGCTGAAATCTCCTGATGAAAGTGTTCCCCGTGCTCATCGCTCACTGCGCCAAGATTCTGCGGGAAGAAATCTAGGTTTATTAAAAAATAATTATTTTAATCCATTAATTGAAATTGAAATAAAAAAACTGTGGGTGATGGAGAAATTCCGAATACATATTTGAAAACACGATAAAAAACTGCATTAAGTACAACTATTGGTACTCATGAGACAAAAATCATGTTGACCAGTGTTATCAGTTTATGCTGATGCTGTGGTGTTACGAGGCGGAAGCGAGAAGATTCTAAAGGTATATTAATAGATACTAAAAAATTGGGTCTGGAAGTAAATGTGAATGAAACTAAATTTATGGTCATACAGAAATATATTATATAATGGAAATGGACAATTTATGACAAATGAGGGAAATTTTAATATGACTGAATTCAAATACATATGAACAATAATTACAATCAGAAATGAGTTGCAGAAAGATATTAAACATATGTTCAATTCTGAAAATGCGTGCTATTATGTATTGCAGAGACTATTGTTGTTAAAACTTTTCTCAAAAAATGTTAAACTGAAAATATATAGTACTGTTATTTACCAAGTTATATTATATGGGTGCGAAACATGGACTCTTACTTTAAGGGAGGAAAGGAGATTACAAGTATTTGAGAATAAAGTACTTGGGAAAATTTTTGGACCCAAGAGAGATGAAGTGACAGGCGAATGGAGAATACGCTATAACAGTGAGCTATTTTATGATTTATATAGGAAGCCATATAAATTTTTTTAAAAAAGTTAAGTCTCCTACACTGCAATGGCCAGGACATTTGGCACGAATGGGGAATGACAGAGAGTCAATGAAATACCTGTAGGAAAACCAGAGGAAAAGCACCCAGTATGTAGCCCAATAATGAGGTGGAAGAAAAACTTTAACCATGATTTGGGGGAAGTAGAATATACAGGGGATGATTTGAAAATATTAGCTCACGATAGGAATAGGATATGGAGAGCTTATGTCATCATGGCCATGAACATACGTGTTCTATAGTTCTTGTGACTTTGTTTAGCAGGCTTCTTTCAGAGGTACGGTGAAGCCGGAAGATCGGGGGAGGGACAGTTCAAATAGTGCCAGTAATTTAGTTATTTTCAGATTAAACTTTTTAACGAATGAGTTGGTTGGCATTCCTTTAGTGTTTAAATTTTGGTTTCCGGTTACAACTGAAAATATATAAAACTATTATTCTACCAGTTATATTATATGGATGCGAAACATGGACTCTTACTTTAAGGGAGGAAAGGAGATTACGAGTATTTGATAATGAATTTCTTGGGAACATTTTTGGACCAAAGAGAGATGAACAGACAGGTGAATGGAGAAGACTACTTAACAATGAACTATATTGTCTTTATCGGAAGCCAGATATAATAATAACAATTAAGTCTCGTAGACTGCGATGGACAGGACATGTGGCACGAATGCGGAATGAAAGACGTGAATGGAAGCTTCTTGTACGTAAACCGGAGCAAAAACGCACAGTTGGTAGACCAAGAATGAGGTGGGAGAATAACATTAAATATGATTTGAGGGAAGTAGATTATACAGGGAATGATTGGAAAACATTAGCTCAGGATTTGGATGTACGCAGAGCTTATGTCCGCGCGGTCATGAACCTACGAGTTCGATAGTGCCAGTGAGTGAGTGAGTGAGTGGGTGACCTAGTGAGAGGGGCACCCGGTTCCTACCTCATGATCCCGAGCCTGAGGAATAGAAAGGGTCATAAAGACCCGGGATGTTTGTAGTCCATTCTTGCGGCCATGGCCAACTCTAAAATGGCGGTATGGGTCATAAGAGTAGAACCTGGTGTGTAGGACTGGATAACTTACACATTATTCCATTCATCTCCATAATACTGGGATAGCGCAATATCTATTTCAGGTCACGGTATTCGGGGCAGTTTACCCTCCAGTCTGATTAAAGAACTAACAGCCTATCACCATGTTACAAGTTAGATATTCAGATAATTATATTTGTTAAGGTTTGGAAATTAAGTTTGGTTTAATGTTGTTGCTAAGAAAGCCAGTTTCTTAGTTAGAACACAACATGTGCCCAAGACGTTGCGAACTATTGTTTCTAGCAATATTAAGCAATTAGGTGGTAAGCGTAACAGAATTGATAATCGCCATTTTCATTACCCAGTGTTTAAAATGAATACTTGGCTCCAGAATTGTTAATGTTTTGCTTTTATAATTATCTTAGTTGATCCAGATGGCGCTTTAGAATCAGTTACAATTATATTCCTGCCGTCTTGGGTTGTAGCATTATGTAGTTTTTATTGTATTATGAGCACACTTCGCAATGATGCCAGAAATAATATTATCAACTGAAGAGCTTACTTCCAAAATAACTCCAACTTTTGTGATTTTACAGGAAACAGCAAAAAAAGATATATTTCTAAACTATATAAAGGATTCTCTTCTTCTTCTACTTCTTCTTCTTCTTCTTCTATTACTTCTTCTTATTCTTCTTCTTCTTCTTCTTCTTCTTCTTCTTCTTCTTCTTCTTCTTCTTCTTCTTCTTCTTCTTCTTCTTGCAAGTATTAAAAATTTTTTGGTTCATTCCCAAACAAATGTTAAGATATCAACCTGCAGGAAGAAGAAGAACAGGACGTCCACTCAAAAGACTTCTGGATGGTGTTTCTCTTGAGGCCAAAACTTACTTACTTACTTACTCACTGGCACTATCGAACCCGTAGGTTCATGGCCGCGCGGACAGCAGTTAAAAAAATGGTAAATTTCTAAACTATATACAGGATTCTCTTCTTCTTCTTCTTCTTCTTCTTCTTGTTCTTCTTCTTCTTCATCTTGCAAGTATTAAAAATTTTTTGGTTCGTTCCCAAATAAATGTTAAGATATCAACCTGCAGGAAGAAGAAGAACAGGACGTCCACTCAAAAGATTTCTGGATGGTGTTTCTCTTGAAGCCAAAACTTACTTACTTACTTACTTACTTACTCACTGGCACTATCGAACCCGTAGGTTCATGGCCGCGCGGACATAAGCTCTCCATACATCCGTATTCTGAGCTAATGCTTTCCAATCATTCCCTGTATAATCTACTTCCCTCAAATCATAGTTATTGTTATTCTCCCACCTCATTCTTGGTCTACCAACTGGGCGTTTCCCCTCTGGCTTTCCTACAAGAAGCTTCCATGCAAGTCTTTCATTCCCGATACGCGCAACATGTCCTGCCCATCGCAGTCTACGAGACTTAACTGTTCTTATTATATCTGGCTTCCTATAAAGACCAAGTAGTTCATTGTTATATAGTCTTCTCCATTCACCTGTCTGTTCATCTCTCTTTGGTCCAAAAATTTTCCTATGAACTTTATTCTCAAAAAATGCGATTTTACAGGAAACAATTTAAAAAAATATAAATTTCTAAATTATATACAGAATTCTCTTCTTCTTCTTCTTCTTCTTCTTCTTCTTCTTCATCTTGCAAGGATTAAACATTTTTTGGTTAAATGTTAAGATATCAACCTGCAGGAAGAAGAAGACCAGGACGTCCACTCAAAATACTTCTGAATGGTGTTTCTCTTGAGGCCAAAACAGGTCAACAAATGGCCTAAATTCGTGAATGTACTATGATGATGATGATGATGGTTCGTTTCGGCTTCAAGTATTATAGTTGCTGTATCCATCTCTTTCTTGAGCGTCCCCGATCTCTTTTTCCTCCTCTTGGTTGTTATTTCAGACTTTTTCTAGGCAATCTGTTGGTATACATTCTGCAGACATGTTCTCTTCTATTTTATCTGTAAAACTGAATGTTTTTAGTTCTTTACAGATATCTTCACTTATTTTTTACCAATTAAAGTATATCCAACCACAAATTGTAAATATTTTATTTCTGCTGCTTATATTATTTTAATTGACTCTTTACAGAGTCCATATTTCTAAGCTATACAATATTGTAGGTACAGTCAATCTTATATATAAAATTCAATGTTTGTTTGTTTGTTCGTATTCTATCCGCGGCCATACCGTTGATCCGATTTTGATGGGTTTTTTTGCAAAATGTTAAGAAGATTCCCGGGATGAACATAGGCTATAAGAGAGTTTGTGATTTTCACCCCCTTCACCCCTAAAAATCATCCTTTGTAGTGAAAATCGTGAAATAAAGTTCCTATTTTGACGCTAAAATGGTTTACGCTGCCTAAACCATAACAAATACACCAAATTAATGTACACAGAATTGAACATATCAAAAAACTCTACAAAAACGTCCCCGACAGCATATGTTTATCTTCTACGGATAACTCACAATAACCATTTTTGTCTTTTATTGATGCCAAGAATATCGATATAAGCAGATTCCCGAACAGTGCACGGCTGGAGGTAAAAACATATTAGAATTTATTTATGAGTAGCAGCGCATGCCGGGTATTAGCTAGTACTTTATAAAATTTCAAATATCCCTATTTTCTTTCCCAGTGTCTGAAATATAGATGTTCACCCCTAGATTAATACACACATACCAAATTTATACACACTTTCATTTGGACATAATTACATAGGTAATTAAAATTGTAGATATCAAGTTTTCAGAGAAAAACGCGGATTTGTTAAGATTTGAAATTTAAAAAAAAATTGAAAAAATAATAAAAATAATAATTTCAAAATCTTGAAATAAAGTTATTAATAAGTTCTAAAGAATACAGAGGTGCCACCTGTTGAGTAAAATCACGATTATGCCATCAACCACGTAAAACAGCAAATTAATAAAAAATAAAAAAAACTCCTGGCGCGACAGCCCTTAAAGGCCCTTAGCCTACCAACC
This sequence comes from Diploptera punctata, assembly GCA_030220185.1. Lineage (NCBI taxonomy): Eukaryota > Metazoa > Arthropoda > Insecta > Blattodea > Blaberidae > Diploptera > Diploptera punctata. The sequence continues at coordinate 216,070 of JASPKZ010006832.1, read as the reverse complement.
GGCTGCTGGCCTCACATCCACATGTGTCAATCACAGAGGTAGATGATAATCAGCCAGTGTAGGGGAGACATGCGGTCAGCATGTCGAGTCCCCCAGCCGTTATAGCTGGTTTTCTCAACCTGGAGCCGCTACTTATTGTAGCTACCCAAATGCATCACGATGCTGGGTGGGCACCGGTCCAATACTGGCCGAAATACCATGAGAAAATGTCTTCCCCCATGGAGACTCGAACCAGCGCAAGTCCCGTAGCTCTGCGCCAAGGCTTCCTACCTTAACCATTCAGCTATGGCGCGGGACACAGCAAATTAATTCAATTATAATAAGTTTTGAAAACAAAATCTTGATTGAAATATTACGAATTTAAAATTAATTAATAATTAAAGTATGTTAAAATTTTACTTAAAATATTTTGGCTTTTTTTTCTTTGAAATTGTATTATAATGTTTTAATTGTTATGATAATAATCATTACCTGGGGCATTTGCAAAAAAAAGAATAGTTACACTTGTTTTCGTATAGATGTCATTATTGAGTGGTCCATGATCAGCGTTCCGCCTCATACTGACATCTAGGAAACCAAGGTAGTACTAGGACGGGAAAATTCGTAAAGTTTGCTTAGAGGCCTTTTAATTCAGGCTTAAGGATCTTTTACCAGCCTAAAAATCTTCAGACTCCGGAACCACGGGTTAAAGTCCCTCCCGGAGGAATTGCTCCTTGAATTTTTCCATCCTAAAAAATTCCATCGACCCTGGCCGGGTTTGAACTCGCGACCCTCGGAACCTAGTTTCATTTCATAGTTTCGCTTACTTTGTTAGAAATTATTAATTAAAATGTGGGAAGTGTGAAAAGAACATCCTGCAATTTTAAAACGAAATAAAAGCTCTTTCTAAGTCACCTATATTTACCCTATCGTGTCTAAATGCCACAAACGGTAGGAAAACAGTTTTCAGATACTTTTGAAATCCAGAATTGGTTGAAGTAAGGAGATGGACTTCCTCCTCTACTATTTAATATTGTACTCGAGCATGCCATCAAATCTTTAGAGAATGAAGAAGGCCTACAACTGAATGGTATTAATAAGCTGTTAGTTTATGCTGATGATGTAGTACAATTGGGCGACAGCGAGGAGATACTAAAGGCCAACACGCACACACTACTGAGTAATACTAAGAAATTGAGACTGGAAGTAAGTATCAAAAAAACTAAATATATGGTCAGACATAGAAATGTATTATATAATGGAAATGGACAGCTAATGACGAATGAAGGTAATTTTGAGGAAGTGGCTGAATTCAAATACCTAGGAACAATAATCACAAGCACGAATGAGATGCATAAAGAGATTAAACATAGGCTCAATTCTGGAAATGCGTGCTATTATGCATTGCAGAGACTATTGACTTCCCAACTCCTTTCAACAAATTTAAAAATGAAAATATATACAACAATTATTCTACCAGTTATATTATATGGATGATGAAATATGGACTCTTACTTTAAGGGAGGAAAGGAGATTACGAGTATTTGAAAATAAAGCTCTTAGGAAAAATTTTGGACTATAGAGAGATGAACAGACAGGTGAATGGAGATGACTAGTTAACAATGAACTACATGGTCTTTATAGGAAGTCAAATATAATAATAACAGTTAAGTCTCGTAGACTGCGATGGGCAGCACATGTGGCACGTATGGGGAATGAAAGAAGTGCATGGAAGCTTCTTGTAGGAAGACCAGAGGGAACGCCCAGTTGGTAGACCAAGAATGAGGTGGGAGAATAACATTAACTATGATTTGTGGGAAGAAGATTATACAGGAAATGATTGGAAAGCATTAGCTCAGGATAGGGATGTATGGAGCGCTTATGTCCGCGCTGCCATGAACCTACGGGTTCGATAGTGCCAGTGAGTAAGTAAGTAATGAACACCTTCCAGAAGAAAGAAATGCATAAATACACGTGGAGTAATAGATGTCACTGCTCAATATTATTGGCTATATAATTGGCAATGTAAAAGCAGCTAAATCGATACAAGATATACGAATTTATAGAGGATGTGACATATACAGCGACCATTATTTGCTGATAGCAAAAATAGTAATGATTACTAGATGGAAAAATACAAAAAGAAATAGATCTAACCTATCAAGTAAAGTGGACAATACAAGATTTGAAATAAGGTTATCAAAAAATCAATCAATTAGCGATTTATATCAACAGAGACTTAACCATAATATAATAAATGTTCATCATTATCATCATCACTCCAGGGATTAGGCAATTGCCCGTTCCGACTTCATAATGCATCAGCCCAACGTCTTCTAGCTCTTCCAACATCACGTCTTCCTCTTGCTTGATAATTTCTTGCTAACAATAGATATCTCTCCTTACTCATTCCATCCATGTGATCAATCCATTTCCGTCTGTAATTCGTGACTTTATCCAATAAAGGCTGTACTTTCAATTCTTCTCTTATATCCTCATTTCTTATTCTTTCAAGTTTTGTACATCCTTTTACTTGTCTTAGGAACCTGATCTCCGCCGTCTGTATTCTATCCTTCTGTTTTTTCACTGGAGCCCAAGTTTCACGTCGATACAATATTGTGGGAACCGCCATAACATTATACATTTTTATCTTTGATTCTTTTCTAATTTTATTTTTGAATGTTCTCTGTATTGTTCCACACACCGTCTGAAATTTATTTATTTTGGAGTCAATATCTCTTTCCACATTGTAGCCAACACCACAGCCCAAATATTTGAAACTAGACACCTGTTCTATACTTTGATTTTCTAAAATAATTTTGGATCTCACTGGATGTCTTCCTCTAAAAGCCATGGTCTTCGTTTTCCTTACAGAAATCTTTAGATCGTATAATTTACATATTCCATTTAATGCATGCATTGATTTCTGTAAGTCGTCTTCATTTTTCTGTATTATGATTACATCGTCTGCAAATAGAAGATTATTTATGCACACTTTATTATCCATTCTTATTCCTGGATTCTAACTGTAAATGATGTGACAAAAGAATGGGAAAACATTCAAAATTGCATTATTAAAACAGCCCAAGAAGCGATTGGCAAACAAAAGATTTGGAAAAGAAAACTTTGTTAGAAATTATTAATTAAAATGTGGGAGGTATGAAAAGAACATCCTGCAATTTTAAAACGAAATAAAATCTCTTTCTAAGTCACCTATATTTACCCTATCAAATGATATCAAAATTTTAACCATATATTAAAAGTGGTTAATTAAAAATTGGTTATACTGTAGAGATATATCGAGTTGGTAGCTGAACAAAACGAGAAGTGGAGGAGAATTTTCTATCAGAAATCCTGATTGGATCGGAAGCATCAAAAGATGAATTTGCAGGGTTTAACGGCAGAGGCCATGACTTGTGACTTTCCCCTCGATCTGAGTCAGTGACTGATAGTTAGAGGGATGGAGCGGATTTCTGGATTGTCTGTCATAATTCTTCGTTTTGTTTCGACATTGGAGGAGTTTCTCTGGCAACTAGGGAGCCATTCTGTTACATGAGACATCACACACTGCACACTGCTTATCAAGCCTTAAGAATCACAGATCCAACTTCTTGCTCTAACTTGAATGCTCAAAATTCAACCAATTTATTCTCATTTCTTGTGATTTTATTAAAAATGTAGTCATGTTCGTAACTAATTCTAATGTCCCTTTCTTGTTTTCCATAAAAATTAAAACTGGCTTATTGTATTGTCTTGTAAGCCCATGTTTCCCTTAACAGATATTTAGGCGCTCTCCCCCTACAGGGAAGAATTTGAACTATACTAATTTAGTTACACTTGTTTTCGTATATATGTCATTTTGAGTGGTCCGTGGTCAGCGTTGCACTCATACTGACATCTAGGAAACCAAGGTAGTACTAGGACGGGAAAATTCTGTAAATTTTGCTTAGAGGCCTTTTCGATCAGGCTTAAGGATTTTTTACGAGCCTGAAAATCTTCAGACTCGGGACTCACGGCTTAAAGTCCCTCCCGGAGGACTCGCTCCTTGGATTTTTCCATTCTAAAAAATCCATCGACCCCGGCCGGGTTTGAACCCGCGATCCTCGGGACTAGAGGCAAGGAGCATAACCACTAGTCCACCACAATATAAAACAATAAATACGTACTTACCGCCATTTTATTACTGATTGGTGTCACAGCCTGCTGTAGCCGCGAGGAGGTTTACGGCCAAGTGTGCAATGACAACCAACATTTTTCAAGCCCTATATATCCATTTCTGCGAACTGGATAATAATTAATTTTAATAACAAGTAAATCAAATGATTTCGAATAAATAAATACATTATATTTTAAATAAACATACTGACGGCCGAATTTTAATAGGCAACTCGGCAAAAATATATTCAGTAATTCACAATTTTATGAAAAAATTTGATTTTGTTCATACACTCGATGAACGCAGTAATCTTGCAGCCGGATCTTGGACTAATATGACCACTTTTTTTATCAAATATGTACTAACGTCTACAATGATAGGTGCAAAAATGGTGATGTGACATTTTATGCTCTTACGTCTCCCAATGAGTGTTGAGTGTGTATTTACTGGGATGACGTGTTTATAAACACAAACAGGATATTTGAGATAAACAAGGTGAACACGCTGTGTTCCTGGGAACGCTAGCAGTGGCCAAATAAATCGGATAACATTTGCAAATAAGCACTTTGCCTGCGACACCCCCTCTGCACTTCAAGTTCGAATTCCCCGCCTGTTATAATGATATTGGTTGTGCGGCACTTGTTCCTCTCTCTCATAAACATCCAGCAGGTTCGTGTAATGGAAAAACAGCAAAACGCAATATTACTCAACAATAAACATGAATGAAGGTGTATTTAGGGGTCGTGGGGAGGTTACATGTGACAAATGCCCTGTGCAACAGACGTTCTTGTGCTGTGATTATTACTTTGTACATGTTTTCTTCCTCACGTATGTGTTTGTTTGGAAATGTAGTCATTTCAACGTGTCCTTTCACTTTCACACTTTTTTCTACGAGGGTGAATCAAATATAAACCGGAATTATTGTCTACAATTTTATTGAATTAACAAAAAAATACAAAACCACAAAAAAAAAATTCAAAACCACCCTGCTATTTGCCAAGGAGATGCACTATCTCCCCTACTATTTAATTTTGTACTAGAGCGTGCCATTAAATCTTTAGAGAATGAGGAAGGCTTACAACTTAATGGTACTAATAAGCTGTTAGTTTATGCTGATGATGTAGTACTACTGGCCGATAGCGAGGAGATACTAAAGGCCAACACGCACACGCTATTGAATAAGACTAAGAAACTAGGACTGGAAGTAAATATCAATAAAACTAAATATATGGTCACACGTAGAAATTCATTATATAATGGAAATGGACAGCTAATGACAAATGAGGGAAATTTTGAGGAAGTGGCTGAATTCAAATACCTAGGAACAATAATCACAAACAGGAATGAGATGCACAAAGAAATTAAACATAGGCTCAATTCTGGAAATGCGTGTTATTATGCATTGCAGAGACTCTTGATGTCCCAACTCCTTTCAAAAAACGTTAAACTGAAAATATATAAAACTATTATTCTACCAGTTATATTGTATGGGTGCGAAACATGGACTCTTACTTTAAGGGAGGAAAGGAGATTACATGTATTTGAGAATAAAGTACTTACGAAAATTTTTGGACCAAAGAGAGATGAACAGACAGGTGAATGGAGAAGGCTTTTTAACAATGAACTACATGGTCTTTATAGGAAGCCAGATATAATAACAGTTAAGTCTCGTAGACTGCGATGGGCAGGACATGTTTCACGTATGGGAAATGAAAGACTTGCATGGAAGCTTCTTGTAGGAAAGCCAGAGGGAAAACCCCAGTTGGTAGACCAAGAATGAGGCGAGAGAATAACATTAACTGTGATTTGAGGGAAGTGGATTATACAGGGAATGATTGGGAAGCATTAGCTCAAGATAGGGATGTATGGAGAGCTTATATCCGCGCGGCCATGAACCTACGGGTTCGATAGTGCCAGTGAGTAAGTAAGTAAGTATACAAAACCCACCACCTCATTTTTCTACATAGTCTCCTGCATTTTCAACACAATTTTGCCATCGAGTTGCCAACTTTTTGATGCCGTCCTTGAAGAATGAGGGATGACGTGTAGTCAGCCAGTTGCGCAGCGAACTCCTCTACCGCTGCATTGTCACCAAACCGCATCCTCCCAGGTCTTTTTTCAGTGGCCCAAACAAATGGTAGTCATAGGGTGACAAATCTGGACTGTAAGGAGGATGTTCCAGAGGTGTCCAATGCATTTTCGTCAGTTTATCGTCAATTTTTTTTTATTCCTGGTTGAGGAGCCGAGGAACCCACCTGGCAGACAATTTTCGTAATTTGAGTTCATCACTGATGATGGCTTGAACACTTCCGAAGCTTATTCCAACGTGTGAAGTAATTTCAGAAATTGTTACGCGCCGATCCTCCTCAATAAGGTCCCGTACAGCATGAATGTTGTCTGCAGTGATGCTTGTTCGTTGCCGTCTCTGGTGGGGCTCATTTTCCACTGAATCCCGGCCCGCTAATTTTTTTTTTTTTTTTGCGCCAATCATACACCTGCGTCTTCGAAAGGGTTGCTTCCCCGAACTGCGCATGGAGCCTTCTCAAAATTTCAGAAAGTTTAATACCTTCTTTCGCCAAAAACTTAAATAATAATGCGTTGCGCAACAGACGTGTGTACCTCTTGCTCGCTCATGGCATACTGAAGCAAGCACCCGCTCTTCGGAGTGCGACACATCAAGATCCCTACTCCAGACACCCCCACCAACTTCCCCTCCAAACTGCTACTTTTGCAGTTCGCTACCAGAGCCTCCAGATACAAATTCCGGTTTATATTTGATCCACCCTCGTATATACTCCCAACTTCCATTGCGCGACAAGCCTAGAAGGCTCTCAGACTACAAATCGGCTGTTATTCTCACATCACATGTGTTAACCACAAGGTAGCAATATTGAAATTACAATATAAAAATATTATGAAGATTTAGATTTAGAATATATAACTTGAAAATTAATAGAATAATATTATTTCACTGGCACTGTCGAACCCGGATGTCCATGGCTCCGCAGACGTAAGCTCTCCTTGTAATCATATCCTGAGAAAATATTTTCCGTTCATCCCACTTCATTCTTGGCCTACTCACTGGGCCCTTTCTCTCTGGTATTCCTACAATGAATTCCCATGTCCCTCTTTTATTCCCTTTATCGTACTTATTATATCTAGTTTCGCATAAAAATCATGGAGTTCGCTGTTATGTAGTCTTCTCCATTCGCCTGTCTATTCGTATCTTTTTGGTCCAAAAATTTTCCTAAGAACTTTATTCTTAAATACTCCTCATCACTTCTCCTCCCTCAAAATAAGAGTCCATGTTTCACATCCATATAATATAATTTGGAAAATAGCAATTTTATATAGTTTTTATTTAACTTTTTTTGTGAGAAGTTAGGACGACAAGAATCCTGTAATGGAATAGCGTGCGTTTCTAGAATTGGACCTATGTTTAATTGATATCTGGGCCTCATTAATTTTTCTAATTACTCTTTCTAGATGCTTGAATTCAGCCACTTCTTCAAAATTCACCCTATTTCTCATTAACTGTCCATCTCCATTATAGAATGTGACTATTGTATTTAGTTTTATTAATATTTCGGCCTACTTCTAGCATAATTTCTTAGTGTCATTTAATAGATTTTTTTTTTCTTAAACGGAATTATTCCTGTGGTCGCACATGGTCTGAAAATTAGGTTAAATTTAGGTTTAGATTAGATTAGATTAGATTTATTTAGCCTGGTGGAGTTAAGACCATGTGGCCTTCTCTTCCACTCACCAGGACAAACATATATTACATCAGAATATAACAATCACAATGAACTCTAATATTAAATACTAAGTAAAAATTTGAAAAAGGTAATATCTATTATATTACGATCTATAATGCAACCAGTTAATGTTAGTTAAAATTAAGACTAAAACTAATAATAAAATGTATACAAGCAAGACATATTAAATTGTCCCTGTCTAATGTATATATAAAACAAAGAAAAATAATGAGATATAGAAAACTAATTTTACGATTATACAATATTTAAAACAAAACAAAAGAAAATATTTGTTAATCTTAATATTATTTTCATAGTTAATTAAATTTATTAATTGTTAAAAGAATACTATCAGTGAGGTGTATAAGTTAGTTTGTTATTAAATAATTCTTTAATTTGTTTTTGAAGGATGTTATAGTTTGACAGTCTCTGACATAGGTCGGAAGGGAATTCCATGTTTTGGTGAGCAAGACCGTAAAAGTTAATGAATAATATACAATGTGATGAGGAGGGATATAAAGGACAATGTGCTTATGGGATCGAGTGTCAAGATTATGTGTGTCGGATAGTCTGATGAAGCGGCGTGATAAATAATTAGGCGATGACTCTCAAGAAAGTCCTGATGCTTCATTTATCACCCATGATATCACGGTAACATAACTTCGCTTTCCAGACGCCCCAACCTCAGAATGGGTTAGAGTTCCGCTAATACCAGAAGAGAATCCCAGAACCTGATGACATTAGAAAAGTATTTTAAAAATATTAGCTCAGAATAGAGATGTTTGAAGAGTTTATGTCTGCGCGGCCATGAACCTCTGAGTTCGAGAGTGCCAGTGAGTGTTAGTTAGTCACTATATCACCTTCTTCTTCTTCTTCTTCTTCTTCTTCACGGTTTAGGCTTATTTACTAGCCTGTTCCGGCTCCAAATTGCTGCTCTTTCCATCGTTTCCTTGGTCTTCCCAAGCTTCTTCTTCCTCGTGGTGAATTGTTGTATGCTGCTTTTGGTATTCTATTCTCGGTCATCCTTGCCAAGTGTTCATTCCAGTTTGTTCTGTATTTCTCTATTGTTGAGTTTAATTCGTCTATTTTTAGTTGTCTTATTTCTGTGTTATGTTCTTTGCCTGTTCTTTGATATCCTGCTATTGGTCTGAGGAATCTCATTTCAGCAGCTTGTATTCTGGCAGATTGTTGTGTTGTCACTGTCCATGTTTCTGATCCATAAGTAATAATAGGCACTGCCATTGTCTTGTATAATTTCATTATAGAGTCTTTCCTGGCTTCATTTTTCAAAGTTCTTTTTAGTGTTCCTGTTATATAATTAAACTTATTTATTTTGTTATTTATACCTGTTTCTGCTGTGTATGATATTTCGCAACCTAGGAAGTTATATGTTACTACTTGTTCTATTGGTTTATTTTCTAATATTATCTTTGTCCGAACTGGATGAGCGCCCTTGAAGGCCATTGTTTTTTATTTTTGTGAGGATATTTGCATGTTGTATTTTTTTTATATTTCATTTAGTTCCTTCACAAAGAGTTTAAAACATTAATTGGCTACAAAAACATTAATAAAGGAAGAACATTTATTTTTATTTTCAATCAAATAATCCTATAGGGTTAAATAGAAATCATCATCATCAATGGCAGTCATGGATTAGGCCATTGGCCTGTTCCGCTTCAGGAAAGAAATTGATCCCTCCATCTCTTCTTAGGTCTTCCTGGGTCTCTTCGCCCTGTGGGTCTGTAGTTCAATAGCTGCAGAGGTAGTCTATTGTTTGGCATTCTCAAAAGGTGTTCATGCCAATTATTTTGATATTTTTGAATGATTTCAGTTATTGCTGGTGTGTTGAGAGCTTTGCGGATATATTCATTACGCATGTGATCATAAAGCGTATAACCCGCTAAAGGTCTTAATAACTTCATTTCTGCAGCTACTATCCAATTTAATTTACCTGTAGTAAGAGTCCAGGTTTCAGAACCATAAAGTAGAGTTGGAAGAGCCATTGTTTTATAAAATTTTAGAATTGTATCTGGGCGTACTTTTCGGAAAAGAATGCTTTTTATTGTTCCTATAAGTTTTTGAAATTTAAATAGAAGTATTGATAAAATTCCCTTTCATCCTTACTTTTCCAAAAAGACACTTTTGGATTCTTAATTTTAATTATAGTCCTAGCAATTTTAACCCTAAAAGAACCCTATATTTCCATGTTGTATTTTTTTGATATTTCATTTAGTTTAGTCACTATATCACAAAAACTTAAACTTTCTTCATAGTTTAACCCTTAAATTGGCAAAACACAAATTTCTTCTGTTAGATATTTCAATGTGGCGGACCGCAGTGAAAACGGAATCTTGTATAAATGTTATTATTAGGTGTATTGTATAATTAGACACACATTTAAGTGGTTTATTTTTGTTCGTTTTCTTCTGATTTATTTAAAATATTAAATTAACTAAACCAACTGATGTATCTAAAAAGATACATTACGAATTTAAGGGTTAAGATTGAACTAGTGACAAGGTATTGCAGGTGTTTACGTGGACATGTGGGTTGCCATCATTGAGTCGGAGCGAGAGGGTGGGTGTCTAGTGGTTTCCTGGCAAGTTGAGGAAGAGGGTGTGGGACGTGGCACTAAGTCATCCTGTCAACTGTGGCTCTCATATCTGCCAACATCCCCCGCTCAAACTCACTTCTAATTAATCTCATTTGCCCTCTCAAGCTCTTTAATTAATGCTTTTTACCTGCTGCCTGCCTGGAACAATGTATAAAAAGACCTCTGAAGGAAAAAAACAAAGTCGTTATTCATGAGTTATACAGAGTTAACGTAACGCTATCTAACAGCGGACTCCGACGACGTCACATTTTCGAAAGAAACGTAAAAAAAAGTGTGGATGGTTACAGATGAGGATAAGAGAAAGACAGGAGAAGAGGATGTATTTGTGTGAAACAATTGTCGCATTGAGTGAGTTATAAATGAACACATTAAACATAGAATGACGTAGAGATAACAAATGAAGAAAGGGCGCAAGAGGGATGACTACTTTCACTATACAGGGTGTTATGGCTTTTGTATTAATATTAATAAATTACAAAATACAGACTGCGGAAATGCTGTTTTTACGTAATGTGAAAGGATGCACAAGAGCGGATAGAATAAGGAATGAAACTATACGAGAAGGATTAAATATATATAAAATTGAAGATAAAATCAGCGAAAATAATAAGAAATGGACAGAACACTTAATGAGAATGAACAACGAAAGAATACCAAAAAAGAACCTTCCTGTATAATCCCAGAGGAACAAGAGATGTTGGCTGACCACGTAGAAGATGGACTCCACTTTTAACTTCGCCGGAACAGGCTGCATAGCCTAAACCTTGTAGTAGAAGAAGAAGAAGAATTACAAAATACAAAGTGCCTGTTATTACTTATGGGTCCGAAACATGGACAGTGACAACACAACAATCTGCCAGGATACAAGCTGCTGAAATGAAATTCCTCAGACCAATAGCAGGATATCAAAGAACATACAAAAAAAAACAACACAGAAATAAGACAACAACTGAAAGTAGAGGAATTAAACACAACAATAGTGAAATACAGAACAAACTGGAAAGAACACTTGGCGAGGATGACTGAGAACAGAATACCAAAAGTAGCGTACAGCTATTCACCATGAGGAAGAAGAAGTTTGGGAAGACCAAAGAAAAGATGGAAACAGCAGTAATTTGGAGCCGGAACAGGCTAGTAAAAAGCCTAAACTGTGATGAAGAAGAAGAAGAAGAAGAAGAAAAATATTCCAATATTTATGTGATACCCTTAAAAGAACACTGGTAAAGAAAGTAAGAAAAGAAACACATTTAAATGTTTATAAAGTATTGGCTGTACCTGGAATATTGTATTTCTCAGAAATATGGATTCTGAATAGACAGACAATTAAAAGAACAGAAGCAGCAGAAATTAAATAGCCTATTTACGATTTGTAGCAGATTGTATTTTAATTGATAAAAAACGAAGCGAAGATATTCGTAAGGAACTACAAATATTCAGTTTGACAGATAAAATAGAAGAGTATAGAAGAAAATGGTATGAATATGTCTGCAGAATGGATATCAACAGATTGCCTTGGAAAAGTCTGAACTATCAACCGAGAAAAGGAAAAAGAGATCGGGGACGCCCACGAAAGAGTTGTACCCAGCAGCTATGGTACTTGAGTTAAGTTTCTTGTTCTACTGCTATTGAAAGAAAACTCGCAGTTTCGAGTAATATGTTTTTTTTATTTCAACAATCTTTACCAGTTGTACATTGTATCAAGACTAACTCTCGGCCGTCAGCCGTTACAATTTATATCTTTCATACAGCATACCATTTACATCATACATACATCACTAATTAGATACGTCATGGGAGATTAAAGGTCAGGGAGGAGAGAATGGAAAGAACTAGAAATTGTAGAGTGCAAAGGGCATTGTATACTCATTACAGACCAAAAGATCTGGAGACGGTAGAGTACAAAGTGTGATTGTATATTCATTACAGAGTAAATAGTAGAATACAAAATATGATGTTTATTAAATAATAGAAACCACAGGATGTGTCTATTTACTTTATCAAAGACCAAGTTGATAAAATATGAAATTATATTTCTTACTTGAAAACTTGGAAAGAAATATAAATTAAATTTCTTAAAGCAAAGCAATTAGGAATTAGGTTTTTCTTTATTAATAATTAAATTTAAATTAATTTGATGAATAATTTATATATATATATATATATATATATATATATATATATATATTAGATTCTTATAGAAAGATAAATTTTTAGAATTTTTAAGAATCGAATCCCAGACTCTTGGATGAGAGATCAGGATACGGCTGAGGAACAGGAATGCTAGGTTCCGCCTCGGGACGTGCTAGGGAACATAACTCTTGGAGCCAGAACGAACCAATAAGGGGTAATCCTCGTAAGAAAAATAAGTAGTGAAAACGTCTATAGTTTGGTAGCGAACAAAATGAAGTATTACTGCTCATGCGGTAGAATTCGTTTACGTAATGTTCTCCTTCCATCTGGCTTATGATATGTTTCCTCGAGATCACGTGATTTATTTGTAGCCTTGGGAGGCGTTCAATTACATCAATATTATTGGTCATTATCAGGTCTAGGATTTTTATGTAAGTAGGCCTACGTATTTATGACTCTTGAGTTGGTTTTCCTGGCTGATTGGCCGCGGTCCAGCTTTATTTAAATTCTACGTTTAATATTCTGCGCGGTAGACATCTTCAGGAGATTCTGCGTTCTTTCTATGAAATCATGAAGATGTCTGTCGCAGCAATAGATGAAACATCGAGTTTTAATATTTTTAAATTGTAATAAATATTTAACAAGATAAAGCTTTTTCCAATCTTCCCTTGTATAATTTATCTCCCTCAAATCATGGTTGTTATTATTATTCTCCCACCTCATTCTTAGCTTACCTACTGGGCGCATTCCCTTGGTTTTCCTACAAGGAGTTTTCATTCCCCATGCATGCCACGTGTCCTGCCTATCACTGTTTACGAGACTTAATTGTTCTTATTACTATTGGTTTTGCATAAAGATCATGTCTTGTATTATTTTTCATTCATCTGTCGTTCGCCTCTCATTGTTGGAACATACAATATAGACCTATGTATATATATATATATATATATATATATAATCTGTCCTTGTAGTTTTATTGTTACACCTGTAATATTCTGTAAAAACAACCAGCTTCTGAATGCGGGATATGATTTAATTTCAATTAAGATTTTTTTTTCATATATACTACTTAAAGTAAAGTGACCCCACAACAGGCCCGGAGGCCCTTGGGGTAGTAGGAGGTTAAGGCTCTCACTTTTTTCTAGACAATCGGCACTTGATGTCAGCCGACTTGTCAGCCCTGCGTGACCCCCGCTTTTACCCCCGGAACAAGCGTCTGGTACTCATTTCTGTTAGAGGTTGAGTCGACCCCAGGACTATAGTGCCGCCAGAAGGTTTGGGTCAGTTTAAAAATCCTGACCCTCGACCTTCCGGGTTGTAGCACAGTGCCTTAACCACTAAGCTACAACCTGCCATATATGCTACTTAAGGAAACATTTTTAAGGAATATTTTATAGAATCTACTATAGAAACTTTACGACATACTAAATAAAGATTCTTGAAAATTGCATAACTCTACATCGAGCAGTTCTTGAAATACGTGCACCAGTATGTGATTCTTCAAGAATTATTTATAAATGAAATCAGACTGAATGGGTTAAGATATCTAAAGGCACACACACACACACACACAAAATTTGTAATAATAAATAATTAGAAATAGGGATATATTTTTCATCAAGAGTAATTTTTTATCAAGAGTTATTTTTTGATCAAGAGTTTTTTTTCATCAAGATTTTCTTTATCAAGTTATTTTTTGAACAAGAGTTATTTTTATCAAGAGTTATTTTTTTGCCAAGAGTTAATTTTTGCTCAAGAGTTAATTTTTGCTCAAGAGTTAATTTTTGCTCAAGAGTTATTTTTTGATCAAGAGTTATTTTTTGATCAAGAGTTATTTTTTAATCAAGAGTTACTTTTTATTCAAGAGTTTCTTTGATCAAGAGTTATTTTTTGAATCAAGAGTTTCTTTGATCAAGACTTATTTTTTGTTCAAGAGTTATTTTTTTGTCAAGATTTATTTTTTGATCAAGAGTTATTTTTTATTAAGAGTTATTTTTTGGTCAAGAATTATTTTTTGGTCAAGAGTTATTTTTGGTCAAGAGTTATTTTTTTGATCAAGAGTTATTTTTTGGTCAAGAGTTATTTTCTATCAAGAATTTTTTTGATCAAGAGTTTTTTTTGTTGAGTTATTTTTTGTCGATTTATTTTTTGATCAAGTTATTTTTTGGTCAAGAGTTATTTTTTGGTCAAGAGTTATTTTTGATCAAGAGTTATTTTTTTATCAAGATCAAGAGTTATTTTTTGATCAAGAATTATTTTTTGATCAAGAGTTATTTTTTGATCAAGTTATTTTTTGATCAAGAGTTATTTTTTGATCAAGAGTTATTTTTTGATCAAGAGTTATTTTTTGATCAAGAGTTATTTTTTGATCAAGAGTTATTTTTTGATCAAGAGTTATTTTTTGATCAAGAGTTATTTTTTGATCAAGAGTTATTTTTTGATCAAGAGTTATTTTTTGATCAAGAGTTATTTTTTGATCAAGAGTTATTTTTTGATCAAGAGTTATTTTTTGATCAAGAGTTATTTTTTGATCAAGAGTTATTTTTATCAAGAATTTTTTTGATCAAGAGTTTTTTTTTGTAGAAGAGTTATTTTTTGTCAAGATTTATTTTTTGATCAAGGGTTATTTTTGATCAAGAGTTATTTCTTGGTCAAGAATTATTTTTGATCAAGATTTATTTTTTGATCCAGAGTTATTTTTTGATTAAAGAGTTTTTATCAAGAGCTATTTTTTGTTCAAGAGTTTTTTATCAAGAATTTTTTGTCTTAAAGTAGAAAGAGCAATAATTTTCTTTAAGTCATACTCAAAATTTGCGCCAAGACCAGCTATAAACATCGTTAATCCAGAAATAATTAAAAGAAAAGTGTTTAGTTCTTCTCCAAAAGAGGAACTAACCGAATCAATAAATACACCCCTGCCCTGTTTTTTTATCAAGACTTTTGTCAAGAGTTTTTTTATCAAGAGTTTTAATCAATTTTTTTAAGAGTTTGTTTTTTGATCAAGAGTTATTTCTTGATCAAGATTTTTTATGAAGAATTATTTTTTGATCAAGAGTTATTTTTCACACTTTTCACAATCGACTCCCCTTAATGCATGTGAATTCTGAAATTCTTTATGAGTTTGGTTCCTCCATGGTCTATTTGACCGTGCAGCAATGACGTGAAGAGAGGATTAGATGTAGAATGCTCAAGTGCAAGGAATATAATGAAAACAAATGGAGACAAGATTGAGTTAGTATCTGGATCATCAATGTTAAATCGTATTAGAGGCTCATCACAGTTGGCTGGTTGTTACAACTGGCAAAACAACCGAAGCTTCTGCCTCAGAAACAACTTGCATTATCTGACACTTCTCTTCAAATCTCACTTGTTTTTGTGTGACACCTTCTCTTGTTTTCTTGTGCAACCTCTGTGTTTCAACTCATCGCGTCATAAAAACATCTGAAGCCACGTCGTCAACTTTTTTATCGAATTGTTAATAAATGATCATTAATTTAAACGTTTCTCCTTAAATGAAATGACAGATTTTATTTCAAGTAATTTCATTATTAATGTAGGATGGACGTAAGTAGATTTTAATTATGAATTCCTTGTAATCTGATCGTGGTTAAGTGGTTCGCGTGCTTGAATGTCCCAGAGAGCTTTGCTGGCAAGTGGGTCATCCATGCCAGACAGATCTAAGGCGATAAGCCGAACGAAAATTATGCCTTAGTCGAAACAGTGATAATCTTTCACAGTAATAAATATGAAATTATTGTATTGTCACGGGTCTTCTACAAGTATACAAAGTTTCAAGTCAATACAATGTTTCTAAGTGGGTGAAAATCGCGTTGAAAGATTCCGTTACATTGATACAAAAACACTTTTTTTTATTTTCTGATGATTATGGCCAGGATTTTAGAAAATAAATATGAAATTATTGTATTGTCACGGGTCCTCTACAAGTATACAAAGTTTCAACTCGATCCAATGATTTTAAGTGGGTGAAAATCGCGTTGAAAGATTCCGTTACATAGATAGATAGACAGACAGACAGACAGACAGACAGACAGACAGACAGACAGACAGACAGACAGACAGACAGGCAGGCAGACAGATAGATAGATAGATAGATAGATAGATAGATAGATAGATAGATAGAGGTCAAGCTAATATAAAGCGTGTAAAAATACTTCCTTCCAGAATGGCGGACATTAGCTGCACTCCGATATTTTTTTTTTTTGGAGACTGTTTAACTCATGCCCCAAATGAGAGTCATTGACCAATAACATTTCCATGAATTTTGATTTACAACCAATCACAGTCGTTTTCTCATCGATTTTATCAGTTTAATTTTATCATATTAAAATGAAACTGTCCACTGCTGTGGTCTCGAGGTAGCGTGCTGCCTTGTCACGCAGCGGGCCCGGGTTCGATCCCCGGTCGGGGCAGTTTTTCTGGGTGAGGTTTTTATCGGGGTTTTTCCTCACCTGTAAGACAAATGTCTGGAAAACTTTAAGGCCCAAACGGTCCCCGAAATCATCTTCATCATCCTTATCATTATTATCATCACCATCATCCTTCACCGGTGTAGTAAGCAACGGGAAGCTACCACACCTACACAATTCCCTAGTAAAGCTGCAAGCATAGCATGAAAATGCTATGATTGCAGTGAAGTACCTGCCTTCGGGCAGAATTACTATGGATGGAAAATGAAACTCCTCCTTTTTAACATTCTGAATAGGCCAGAGCATTATTTTGCAGTGATTGACTCTCTAAGGAATACGGCTACCAGATTGTGTATATAGTGCACGAATGTAAACAGATATTGCATGCGGGATATAATAGAAAAACATTCCTAGTTATTGATTATACCACAATAAAAATAAACCACTGTTTGCACCTTCTTAAACGTATTATTTCCTATGAATTTATGTTCCAGAAAAATAGAATTTACATCATAGGACATCAGAAATGCGTAAGCCATTTAAGCGTCAAAAAATGATTATTTTTTTACGTTTTTCACTACAAAGGGTGATTTTTAACGGTGTAGGAGTTGAGTATCAGAACTCTCTTATAGCCTATGTTCATCCCGGGAATCTCAACTTCTTGTAAAAAAACCCCATCACAATCGGGCACGCCGTAGCGTAGTGGTTAAGGCACTGAACTACAAGCCGGAGGGTCGAGGGTTCAAGTCCCGTTGGGGTCAGGATTTTTAAACTGGCCCAAACCCTCTGGCGGCACTATGGCCCTGGGGTCGACTCAGCCTCTAACGGAAATGAGTACCAGACGCTTGTTCTGGGGGTAAAGGCGGCCGTCACGCAGGGCTGACAACCCGGCTGACATAAAGTGCCGATTGTCTAGAAAAAGTGGGAGCCTTAACCTCCTACTACCCCAAGGGCCTCCGGGTCTGTTGTGGGATCACTTTACTTGGGGGCACGCCGTAGCGTAGTGGTTAAGGCACTGAGCTACAAGTCGGAGGGTCGAGGGTTCAAGTCCCGTTCAGGTCAGGGTTTTTAAACTTACCCAAATCCTCTGGCGGCACTATGGCCCTGGGGTCGACTCAGCCTCTAACGGAAATGAGTACCAGACGCTTGTTCTGGGAGTATAGGCGGCCGTCACGCAGGGCTGGCAACCCGGCTGACATGAAGTGCCGATTGTCTAGAAAAAGTGGGAGCCTTAACCTCCTACTACCCCCAAGGACTTCCGGGCCTGTTGTGGGATCACTTTACTTAATCGGATCAGCGGTATGGCCGCGCATAAAGTACGAACAAACAAACAAACATTAATTTTTATATATTAGATTTATGCTATCAATCTTTTATGGTAATTATTTTCTTTGTGCAAATTTTTTGTCGTCCCATAAACCAGCAAAATCAAAACATTAATACAATTTTCTGAAGAATTCGGTTAGTTTACGCAGTTCCTGCATAATAAACTTTTTTAACTTGTGTAGTGACGAAATCCCACCAATAATTTCCTATGGTTTTATTACGATAGTTTCTGTTCCGTCTAAATTGCTTTTTGTTGGTCTAACTTAAATTTACTGGAGCTGATGAAATGTTCTGCACGAGTGGAAGGAAGGAAGGAAAGAAAGAAAGAAAGAAAAGTGGAAATTGGCAGTTGTCAGCAATGAGATTGATGGCTGACACAAGCTTGACAGCACTCTGGCAATTATTTAAAATTATTGCACCACTTCCTGCGTTCGCCTTTTCCGATGATGGCTTTCTGGAACATTCAACTGAAAGAGAGCGCAAACTCAGACTGCCATGAAGGTATAGATGGCGTCTCTGTAGCAGGACTAGTGGGCGGGCAAAATTCTCTCATAGAAATGAATCACATGGATAGAACTCTGATTTTTTTCCCTAAAAAGTAAATCTTCTGAGATGTTTACATACTTGCTAAGTCAATAACTAATTAATTTTTATCACTCATTATGATTATTATTATTATTATTATTATTATCTATATTTATTATTATTATTATTATTATTATTATTATTATTATTATTATTATTATCAGTAGTATTATTGTTATTATGATTAGTATTAGTATTATCACTATGATTAATATAATATTTATTATAATTATTATTTTCATTATTATCATTATATTTATTATTATTATTATTATTATCAGTAGTATTATTGTCATTATGATTAGTATTAGTATTATCATTATGATTATTATAATATTTATTATAATTATTATTTTCATTATTATTATCATTATATTTTTTTTTTAAATTGCGGATGAGCCCATGTAGGACTACGCAAAGTACTTAGAGGCGTTTCCTTTGAGCCCAAATTTCTTTCATTCTTTTGCTATGAGCTTATTATTATTATTATTATTATTATTATTATTATTATTATTATTATTATTATCAGTATTATTATTGTTATTATGATTAGTATTAGTATTATCATTATGATTATTATAATATTTATTATAATTATTATTTCCATTATTATTATTATTATTATTATATTTATTATCATTATTTTTTTTTTAATTGCGGATGAGCCCATGTAGGACTACGCAAAGTACTTAGAGGCGTTTCCTTTGAGCCCAAATTTCTTTCATTCTTTTGCTATGAGCTTGTTATTATTATTATTATTATTATTATTATTATTATTATTATTATTATTATTATTATTATTATTATTCATCCGGTATCATGGCATCTGCCGCCGTCTTCCGGAAACCAAACGCCATTCCTCTCTATCCATCCATTGATCTTCCTCCATTCCTCTGATATTCATAGCTGCTTGTACCCCTTCTATCCAAGTTTTCTTCGGTCTTCCTCTCTTCCTCCTTTCCATTGGGATCCATTCCATAACAATTTTTGGCAATCTTTGCTCTGGCATTCGTTTTACATGACCATACCACTACAATATTTTCTTTTCTATGATGTCCGGCTCCTCTTGTACACCCATAATTTCCCTTATTTCTTTATTTCGTATTCTAATTATTATTATTATTATTATTATTATTATTATTATTATTATATTAAATCTCAGCAATTAAGATGCTACGGACATATCCAGCGAATGGAAGAGGGTCGGCCACCAAAATGTATTTTGGAATGGAAACCTGAGGGAAAACGTGGCAGAGGAAGACATAAAACCTCCTGGAGTCAGGGAATATATTTATAAACGAAGGAGAAACATCTACAACCAGGAGATTGGATGAACCGATAAAACTGGCTATTAGGAATCGGACGATTGCAAAGATATTAATCAACCGATTATCTATGTATATATCTGTGTATCTATTATTATTATTATTATTATTGTTATTGTTATTGTTGTTGTTGTTGTTGTTGTTGTTGTTGTGGTGGTGGTTTTTATCTATATTTCAAGTTCTGTTACAAAGCATTTTATTATATGGGTCCGAAACCTGGACAGTAAGTAGAAAACAAGCCAACAAGCTGTTAGCAGTAGAAATGGTTTTTTGGAGGCGATCGACAAGAATTTAAAAAAGGGATAAAGGCAGAAACAGCACAATAAGGGAAATTATGCAAGCTGAAAAAAAAAGTATTAGAACAAATGAAGAAAAACGTTTGAAATGGTATAGACACATCATAAGAATGGAAGAAGATAGAATAGCAAAGAAGATCCTTGATTGGAAAGCTAATGGAAGAAGCGGAAGAGGCAGACCTAGAGAACGTTGGATATATGGAGTGAGGAGAAGTATGGAAGCTAGTGATTTGAGGGAAGAAGATGCTTTAGTCAGGAACCTCTGGCGACAAATCACTTTGTATTGTGGAATATTCCTAATAAAGAAAATTATTGTCGTACAATGGACGAGGAGTTCCATCCTCATTGCCGCAAAGCTACCTAATAGTTCAATTCCCAGTGAAGGAATATTTTTTTCATGGAATTTCGGACAGTGCGCGTGATCGGTGCCCATAGGCCTACAGCGTCCTGAGGCATCTGTGGCATTCTCCTGAGTTGAAATAGTCCCGCATTCAGATCTCCGGGTGGGGACTACTTCAGGGAATCCATGCCAAAGTTTAAAACTTGCATTCGATTTGTATTCAATCTTCGTCGTTATGACCACGTGTCTTCTTCATTTCAGGCCTTATCATGGCTACGTCTAAATGACAGAAGAACTCTACATTCACATGTTTTACTATTCGAAATTCTGCACACATATTTACCAACTTATTTATCAACGCATTTTCAAAATGTATTGGCTCATCACAATTTAGGAATAAGATCACAAGACTCTTTTTTACTTTTGATACCACAGCACAGGACATGTCTATACTCTGAATCTTACACAATATCTGTAACTAGAGCATGGAACTCACTTCCCAGTCATGTCAGGGACTGTCAATCACTATCATTATTTAAATACAAATTAACTGATATCTTAAGTTCGACACAATGAAAACATTGACTGCGTAACAACTATATTCAGCATTTTGTAAATCATCTAGGAAGCTTTTCTTACTTTATTTTATTTCATATCATTTTAATTTTATTATATTCCATGTTTTTATTATTATTAGCTAATATTAGATCACATCAGCATTGTCTTTTGTTTAGTCTATTTTTTTTAATATCGGGATCTTTAAACAATACTGTTTGGAAAAATAAAAATGTAGGAATAGATACAAAAGTAAGAATTTACAAATCTGTCATAAGACCAGTTCTAACATATGGTGGGTGAATGCCGAACAGAAACTCAAAAAACAGAACAAATCAATTAAACAACCGAAATGAAAGTTTTAAGGAAAATCTAGGAAAATCTCTGAGAGAGAAAATTTGCAGCTCTGTTATTAGAGAAGAATGTGAAATTGAACCTATAAACCTCTGGATAAATGACAGAAGACTCAATTGGAACGATCACATAGATAGAATGGAGAACAGTAGATTAGCGAAGAAAGTAGGCTACGTGACTGGACACCTCAGTAGAAAAGGCCTTTAGGAAGACCACAACTACGATGGAAGGATGTCACCATACCCCGGACCTGTAGTGAATGAACACGCAACAAGCTGCCAGCTTTCATGCGTAGAGGAAGAAGAAGAAGAAGAATTTTTAATATCTTAAAATTATAATAAATATGTACTTCTTTTATAATTTTACCATCGCTGGTTGAGTGGAAGAGGAGCCATTATGGCCTTAACTCTGCCAGCTAAATTAATAGCATTATTATTATTATTATTATTATTATTATTATTATTATTATTATTATTATTATTATTATTATTATTATTATTTTCTTCTTCTTCTTCTACTACAAGGTTTAGGCTATGCAGCCTGTTCCGGCGAAGTTAAAAGTGGAGTCCATCTTCTACGTGGTCGGCCAACATCTCTTGTTCCTCTGCCACTATACAGGAAGGTTCTTTTTGGTATTCTTTCGTTGTTCATTCCCATTAAGTGTTCTGTCCATTTCTTATTATTTTCGCTGATTTTATCTTAAATTTTATATATATTTAATTCTTCTCGTATAGTTTCATTCCTTATTCTATCCGCTCTTGTGCATCATTTCATATTACGTAAAAATAGCATTTCCGCAGTCTGTATCCTGCTTTTATCCCTTGATTTCATTATCCAATTTTCACTTTCATACAACAACAAAGGAACAGCCATTGTTTTATATAATTTAAGCTTCGTATCTTTCCTTGTTTTCCGACCTAAGGTTCTTTTTATGGTTCCACAAATAACCTGAAATGTATTTACTTTATTTTCTATATCTTTATTTTCTCTATAAGTTATATCACATCCTAAATATTGGAAATGTGATACTTGTTCCATTATTTTGTTATCCAGTACAATTTTTGATCTAATTCCATATTTACCAATAAATGCCATTACATTTGACTTATTTATTGATATTTTACAATTATATCTATTGGCTATTAATTTAAATTTTATTATTATTATTATTATTATTATTATTATTATTATTATTATTATTATTATTATTATTATTAAAAATAGAATCGCACAAACAAAACAAGCAATAAATGCTTTAAACTTTGTTTGGTGGAGCAAAATGTTACAAAAAATAGAAAATTACAAATATATCAAACCATAATTCAGAGCATTTTAACATATGGTGCTGAAGTCTGGTAAATTCCTACCGGGGAAATGAAAAGAATTTTAAGTACAGAAATGGATGTTTTAAGAAGATCAGCTGGAAAATCTAGAATGGATAGAATACGAAATAAAGAAATAAAGGAAATTATGGGTGTACAAGAGGAGCCGGACATCAGAGACATCATAGAAAAGAAAAGATTGCAGTGGTATGGTCATGTCAAACGAATGCCAGAGCAAAGATTGCCTAAAATTGTTATGGAATGGATCCCAATGGAAAGAAGAAAGAAAGGAAGACCGAAGAAAACTTGGATAGAAGGGGTACAAGCAGCTATGAATATCAGAGGAATGGAGGAAGATCAATGGATGGATAGAGAGGAATGGTGTTTGGTTTCCGGAAGACGGCGGCAGCTGCCATGATACCGGATGATGATGATGATGATGATGATTATTATTATTATTATTATTAGTATTATTATTATTATTATTATTATTAAACTCAAGTTTATATACTGTCGTTAATTTTTATCTTATGTATTTTTTTACTTATTAATTGTTTTATATTTAATTTTGTATGCAAGCTTTGGTTTGATTGTATTACAAAAAAAATTATTGGATTCAGAAAAACTGATAGTGAGTTTGTCCAGAAATTAGGTTCAGTGGAATAACGTGATAAGTGTCAGATTGTGAGGAGGTTTCTCTGATTTATGTTACGAGCCTCCGCAGTGCCAATAGCCTCGGGTTCAGATGTCATTCCACCACACCGCCACTCTTTTAGATAGTTCTTTATCTAATGCCACTAGGTTGTCATACCATATGTGGCATTCTCTCCTGGCATTTGCGGAGTTTTAAGCCAATTCTGAGATTAGGCTCTCTGGTAAGTGGAGTTTCGTTACACCAATAATACTTACATAATACTTTTTTTAATTCAGGCTTTCCACTTTACAGCAGTTTGCCTTTGATTCCTGCTTTGCAGAGATTCCTATCTTCCCACTGCCCATCTTCCATACCCCTCTTCATCATGGCATCATATATTCCCTCATACCATGCTCTTCTATTTCTTCCCCTCTTCCTTCTGCCTGATACCATCCAATCCAACACCTGTTTAGGCCACTGGTCTTCCGGCATCCGTTGTACATGTCCATACCACTGTAAAGCTCTCTTTGTTATCCTATCGATAACAGTTTCTTGTGCATCCATTTCTTGTCTGATATATGTATTTCGAATATGTTGTAGCCTGGATATACTTCTTCGTAATCCATCCATTTCTGTCGCCAAGATTCTGCATCCTTTCATTTATTGTCCAGTTTTCAGATCCATATGTGAGTATGTTTTCTATTATTGTCTCTATAATCTCTTTTTTTTTCTGGTCAAATTTCTATTCCATAAAAGACCATTCAAGGATCTAATCGCCTTCCTTGCACAATTTACTCTGTTAATAATATATTTTTCACAAGTACCAGATTTATCTATTATAGATCCAAGATATTTAAAATCTTCAACACGTTTAATTATCATATTATTTATTTGTAGGTCTCTGAAGGATAATTACACTCTTAAAAATTAAATGATCCAAGCCGGGTTTCAATCGTGAGCCTCGGAACCACAAGCGGGTTTAGTAACATCTAGACCACTGGAACCAACTTAACCGGGGGTAAAACATGTTTTCGTTGATCATTCAGCCAAAATAGACGATTAAATAAAAGTGTTTTAATATCAATATAATCAAGATTTCTGAGCATTTGAGGTGTTTCTTCCATTTCTACAAAAAATAATTTTCCTCTTACATAATTCCCATAAGGAATTATTATCATTATTATTATTATTATTAGTGGTATTATTATTACTGTTTTTAGTATTAACATTGTTATTATTATTATTATTATTATTATTATTATTGGTATTATTGGTATTATTATTGTTTTTAGTATTAGCATTGTTGTTATTATTATTATTGTTATTATTATTATTATTATTATTATTATTATTATTATTAGTGGTATTATTATTGTTTTTAGTATTAACATTGTTATTGTTATTATTATTATTAGTGGTATTATTACTGTTTTTAGTATTAACATTGTTATTGTTATTATTATTAGTGGTATTATTATTGTTTTTAGTATTAACATTGTTATTATTATTATTATTATATTATTATTATTATTATTATTATTATTATTATTATTATTATTATTATTATTATTATTGGTGGTGTATTATTATTATTATTAGTGGTATTATTATTATTATTGTTTTTAGTATTAACATTATTATTATTATTATTATTACTATTATTATTATTATTATTATTATTATTATTATTATTATTATTATTGTTTTTAGTATTAACATTATTACTATTATTATTAGTGGTATTATTATTGTTTTTAGTATTAACATTGTTTTTTAATTATTATTTTTTAATGATTATATTATTCTTATTATTATTATTATTGGTATTATTATTATTATTATTATTATTATTATTATTATTATTATTCTTAGTATTAACATTGTTATTATGATTATTATTATTATTATTATTATTATTATTATTATTATTATTATTATTATTATTATTATTATTATTATTATTATTATTACTGATTAAATATAAATATTAAAATTCCATTTCATCTTTATATTTCAATGGAATAAACTTACGGTTATATTATTTTCTCGCCGGCTGCAACGGTGACACAACTCAAGAGAGACTTTTTTTTACACGATTTATATTAGCTTGGCCTGTATCTATCTATCTATATAACGAAATCTTTCAACACGATTTTCACCCACTTAAAATCATTGAATCTACTTGAAACTTTGTATACTTATAAAGGACCCGTGACAATACAATAATTTCAGTTACATATATCGGAGGGCCTAAAAATACCTTCTCTATAATCCTGATGTGAGTAGTCTCATGGTCTTTCTCGGGGTTTCTCCCGTTTTCCCCTGCCACAAATTTAATTTCCCCATAGTCATCTCATCCATTTCATTTAATTTCGTTCATCCGCCCCTGTGAAGGTACGTCAGGAGTGGTCGGCCGGCACACTTGTAGTTCACAGACCTCTATAAATATAGGCGCTTCATCTCATCTCATCACTCGATCCAATCATGAGTTGGTCACAAGTTGAGGATATTCATTTTTTATTATTATTTTATTACTGTATGTATTGTTTTATTGTTATTGCTCTCATTATTATTATTATTATTATTATTATTAGTATTATTATTATTACTATTATTATTATTATTATTATTATTATTATTATTATTTTCACACATAACAGAAATAAGGCAACTAAAAGTAGAAGAATTAAACACAACAATAGAGAAATACAGAACAAACTGGAAAGAACACTTGGCAAGGATGACTGAGAATAGAATAACCAAAAGCAGCATACAGCTATTCACCACAAGGAAGAGGAAGTTTGGGAAGACCAAAGAAAAGATGGAAAGAGCAGCAATTTGGAGCCGGAACAAGCTAGTAAACAAGGCAAAATCGTGAAGAAGAAGAAGAAGATTATTTTTATTGGATTTGTTGTGTTTGTACGTATTTGTTGAAATAAATTACATTATCTTTTTTACAATTTATTTGATTTAAATGTTTTTTATATAAATTAAAGTTTTTATAGCACTTAAACGATTGCAAGTTAAATTGGATAATTGAACAATGGATAAGTTTTACAAGAGTAAAATGGCTCCATATCCGAGTAATGGAACATGTAAATTACCTTAAAACTGACTCCATTTCCGAAGTGAGTTACATTACAGAAGTTATTTTGGCATTACTGCAAGTGCGCCGAGCAGCCATCTCCATATAGTTGTATGTGTTACTACAGTTGCAGAATTGAAGATAGTTCAAACGAAGAAATTGTCTCATGGACTCGAGTAAAAAAAATAGCAAGAGAAGAATAAGAGAAAGAATAAGAACCTTCAAGAAAGACGTATAGATAGAGAGGTTTCTTAGGTTGGTACGACTTTCCCTCCCCTCTTTTAACTTCATCAAGTTGCAGTGACGTACACGTCTCTTCGAAATCTGTTTCCTAACCTTTAAATTGTCAATACAATATTTTCTCGTGCAAGTTATTTAAATGTTCCGGACTGCAAGGAAAATAAATTCATGTAAAACTCTAAATTATTGCGCAATCTTAATATATAAAAATTTCGTGTCACGTTGTTTGTCCGCGATGGAATCGTAAACTATTGAACCGATTTTAATAAAATTTTGCACACTGTGTGCAGTTTGATCCAACTTGAGACTTAGGGTGGTTTATAACTAAATTTATAGTCGCATTATTTTTTTATTGCAAATTATTTGTTTAATATTTAACAAAGAGTTATAATTATCTGTGAGTTCCATACGATTCTAACAGATGGCGGTGTAATTATCTGTGAGTTCCATACGATTCTAATAGATGGCGGTGTAAGGTAATTTGGTTTTTTATTTAACAAAAGGAGATCCAGATGGCTGTGCTTTTTGTTGCAACCGCGAATTTCAATTGAATTACAAATATTGATTATTTCATAATGTAAGTGTGTTCAGTATTTATTTTATTTTCAATATTATTAATTTCGTGTGTAAGTATTAGTTTTAAGTAATCTGGCTGAAAGACAGCAACTTAATTAAAATTTTTAACGTATACCTTAGCCACAGCAACGCGTGGCCGGGACTTCTAGTTTTGTATAAATTTAAGTAACTTCTACTCGTTTGTTTTTCTATTGTTTTAAAATCAATATGATATAAATTAAATCAATGTATCTAATAGAATACATTTCCAATTTAAGAGTTAATTCTCAGTTTTTATATTGAACATAGCTTTTATCATTTAATATTTGTAATACAATTATGGAAATAATTTTATTACAAACAGGAATGACGTGCAGAAAGAAATTAAACATAACCTCAACTCTGGAAATTTATGCTAGCATCATACAGAACAGCCGACTCCAAAAAGAAATAATATAAAAGAAGCGATGTTTAGAAACAAATGAGAAACGGTTGTTACGCTTGTTCATCGCTGCAACCAGATCATATTATTTATTGCCAAAGGATCGCAATATTGTAAGAATGCACCCTAGTGGAGAAGTTCATAAACAACATTATAGGTATTAATTAATTTTTGATGTCCTATGATGTAAATATGTCAATCATATTTTTCTGCAACGTTATTTCCTGGGAAATAATTCGTTTAATAAAGTGCAAGCAGTGGTTTCTTTATTTTTTTGTGGAATAATCAATTGCTACAAATGTTTTATATTATCTCCCGCAAGCACTATCAGCTGACATCCGTGCACTATATATACTATCTGGTAGGCGCATTTCTTAGAGAGTCAGTCACTGCAAAATAATGCTATGACCTATTCAGAATGTTAAAAAAGGAGGATCTTTCTTTAATATGATAAACTTGTTTGATATATTCGAGTGAAACACGGCTGTGATTGGTTGTAATTAAAAAATCATAGAAATGTGATTGGTTATTGAATCCCATTTGGGGCCTGAGTTAAATAGTCACCAGAATGTAACGTCGTACTTAAGTGTCGTAACTGGAGGCTTGCTGCGCAAAATATAAATTATTGGAGACAGAAATTAAGGGAGGCCAAAGCTCGAATTTGAGCCAATCAGCCATTGATGGATAGAGAATGTGACGTCACTTAGTGTGGAAAGGTCAAAGTGTTTCTCTCCCTCTCTTCTACTTATTCTTACGGTTAGTTTACAGTATTGTGCTCATTAGTTGTAATTTGATAAACTTTCCTGCACGCCACTGTATATTCTCTCGTTAAACTTGATCGACAAGACAAGTAGAAAAAGAACAGACGCATACGACTAGTTCGATAGAAAATTGTCTGTCTTAAAGAAAAGAATAAAAAAAAGTTTTATAAAGATAGAGGAAACATGAATATAGTTAAAGATTGTGAATTAAGTTCATTGAAACTTGGAGAGAACCTGAGGGATCAGTAGCTGTGCAGGATAACGACCATTAAGCGTTTTTGTCTTTTCATTTTCATTACATTTTGGATTTGTTTATCGCTTAGAAAAGTATCCATTTAATCGAGTGTTTCTTCAAATATAATACTTGTTCATATCAAAGCTTCTATCACATCATGAACCTTTCCTAGCCGACCAGTGAAACCAGAATATAAGAACAGTACACTTCTTCCCCCAAAACTTTTCTGTTAATTCTTCTTCACTATAGCTATACCAATAAAAGGCTACACCAGGAGCTAAAGGATTGCCTACTTTAAATCTCGAACCTAAAAGTTCACTTTTTTTCTTTTGTAAGACCCAAATCTCTTACCAAATCGTTTAATTTTGATTAATTTGTTGGTTGCGAATTGTTGTCTTTTGATTCTAGGGACAAATTGAAATCATATTCTGTGCTGGAGGTGGGGGAGTGCTGGTACTATTATTTTGCAATAATGTTGTTGGCATTTGAATTGCAATATCTAGCCCATGAGCTGGCTGCTAATTGCTTCCGCAGTTTTTCGCCGGAAACTATATAATTTAACCAGCAGAGGGTCATAGGATGAATCTATCCTCAGTTAAACACAATACGAAATGAGTATGAATAAAATTAGTGATTATATTATAAAATTGTATTATACAGGGTGCTTTAAAATTCTCCTTACAAACTTCTAGGACTTGTAGAGGGGAATGGGTTCATAATATTTAGAATTGGAAACCATGTCTGGAAACTTACCGTTTCCGTACTACAGCCGTTTGAAAACAAGCATTGCCTGAACGTACGTCATGTGTCTCAACAAGTAATAGCTTCGCGATTCGTCTAAATCGAGAATTTCCCTATTGAGTATTCCAAGACTTTGTGCCTTTAAAAAAAAAGTTTTAAAAAATCGAAGTTTTGAAAACTGCAAAAATTTATTGTGGAGGATGTGTCCGGGATTATTAATGCAAGTCATGATTCAGTTTCCATTTTGTTTCTTTGGTTATTAATGAGTTGAATTGTAAACAAGTGATGTACTGTGTCACGCTTCATAATAAATTACTTGTAAAAGTGGTCGCGTTAAAAACATGTTTTCAAACGGCTGTAGCACGGAAACGGTAAGTTTCCGGACATGGTTTCAAATTCTAAATACTATCAACCCAGTCTCCTCTACATGTCCTAGAAGTTTGTAAGAGGAATTTCAGAGCACTAAATGGAAAGGGTGATTTTTGTGTCTTGTCATTTATTAATTGACTTCTCTAGAGTATAGAGTTCTAAGAACTGCAAATACATAAAGATCCAAAATTTCATCATCTTCTAATATTGGACGGGGAAGGGAGATCAATTAAAGCGTTAGGCATTTTAGGCGTTTACATATTTTAGTACAACACGTTAATACCCATACAAGTGGTGGACCGCGCTATCATTTTTGTTTTAAGAATATAATTGTGCAAAATCTGTACGTGATACGCAAAAACTAGTAACAGTTCCGTTATCAGGGCATTTGACTTGACTTATTTGCATTAAAATATCTCATGCCGCAAAATCATCGCAGGTCTGTGTAATGCCAGCTAGTTAGAGTTGTGTGGTATTACATAATATAAAGCAATAGCTTACGGTTTTATATGATTTTATTTTCATTGCTATGGTCTCGGGATAGCGTGCTGCCTTATCACGCAGCGGGCCCGGGTTCGATCCCCGGTCGGGACATTTTTTCTGGGTGAGGTTTTTATCGGGGTTTTTCCTCACCTGTAAGACAAATGTCAAGAAAATTGTAAGGCCCAAACGGTCCCCGAAATCATATGGCCATGGCAATCATCATCATTCATATTCATCTTAGGTTAAGCTTAGGATTAAGGACTCTCCTGGCGCACCATTATCATCATCATCACCCATCATATCATCGGGACAACGTAACCCCGCCTTCCAGGCGCTCCAACCTCAGAAGTGAGTTACAAGTAGGGCCTACGCCATGCCAGGAGAGAAACCAGGAATGTCGAAAGACAACCTGGGGCATTTGAAAAAAAAAATTCATTGCGGTCCGATACATTTAAATAACTTGTACGAGAAATTTTCTCAACAAGGCACTGCTCGAGCACAGACGCAGCCTGTATTTCACCCCTTAATGACCGAACAGGCACAACAGGCACTCCAAGACTTTCAGCCTATAATTGGCTGGCTTTAAGTCTCCAATGGAGCGCTTGTTGTTCCTGTCACAATTGGTGATTATGTGTATCAGAGATAATGGCTAAAATGTAAGCAAGATGTATACATTTACATCTTTTTATGAAATGCTATGGCACGCAGTATGGGACGCCTTGCCTCAGCGGTGTGCTGTACATAAAAAAATCATATTTACCCAATTTAACCCTCATTAAATCCAGCCAGAGATTTGGCGATGTGCTCTCACCTGGAGTGGCGTGGCTCATTTCACACTACTGGATTTCCGACTCTTGGCTTGAAGGCAGTAAACTTTACAGCTCTTCAAGCTTTTGAATACTTTGAGGCCCCATTTACAATTGCAGATTCAGTTTATGGATTCTGATGCCCTATTTCAGGTTATCACATCCCAAATCTCTGTCCAATTTTTATCACCATCGGCACGCAAATACTGGCGCCGCCAAGTAGGCTCAGATTAAGTGAACTAAAACCCCGTAACGATAGCCACTATCTAGTTAGCTGCCAAAGAGACCTAGTCGGTTCTAACATACGCAGCTCACTGGGCGAAGCTAGACTTCGCCTTATTCAGTCAGTCAGTCAGTCAGTCAGTCATGATTAAGGTAAACAATAAAAATAAGTAAATAAAATAATAAACGCTCTATATTTACAAATTAATTATTTTAACTGGATTTTCTATGTCATCATCATCATCTGCCTTTCAAGTATTAGGCCCAGTGGCCCGTTACGGTCTCCTGCCATCTCCGAAAAGGTCGACCCACAGATCTTCTGCCTCGAGGAATGTAGTGAAGAATTTGTTTTGGTATTCTGTGACGGTCCATGCGCTGAATATGGGCTAGCCAATTGTTTCTATATTCTTGGAGGTATTCAGATATAGGTACGATGTTTAACTCTCTGGCTATTGTTGAATTTCTTTGGTGGTCTAGAAGGCTATAACCTGCAGTTCGTCGCAGAAATTTCATCTCCATGGCTGTAATATGACGATCATCCTGAGTTCTGATGGTCCAAGCTTCACTGCCATAACAGATTATGGGTCTAGCGAGAATTTTATAGATTTTCATTCTTGTGTGTCTCTGCACTTTTGATGGTTTAAAAACTTGGTTGATAATTCTTAAAGCTTTATTATAGTTTTGTATTTTAAAGGATAAATATATCACATTCCTCATTATAAGTTAGATTATATCCTAAGTATTTAAATGAATTAACTTGCTCTAGTATTGAATTCTGAATACAAATTTTACTTCTTACAGGGAATTTCCCTTGAAAGGCCATAACTTTAGATTTTGTTGTTGATATTTCCATGTTAAATCGTTGGGCTATTATATTAAGATGATGAGTGGAATATTGTAATTCATCTTCATTATTGCCGAAAAGAGCCTGATCATCTGCATATAAGAGTGTGTCTAAAATTGTGTGTCTTGAGAGAGGAATATTACCATGAACTGTCAATCTCCAGTGTCTCATGATAGCATTAATGTATACATTAAAAATAGAAGTGGTGATAGAGGGCATAGAGATTTTCTATGTAATAGGACTAAATCAAATTGAATTTGTCTCAGAATTAATTGTAAAAGTTTGCTGTTGGTTTCTCATTAGCAGTTGGAGCGGTAAATAATTGAAGGTAGCTGTGAGCGATGATCTGGTTCCCAAGATAGTATTTACTTAATATTAATGCTATGTTAGCAACATTAATCAAGGAGGCAACATTCATAGAGTGTAGAAATTAAGTGTGCATTTTGGGCGGAGCGCCAGAGATGAGCAAACCAAACCATCAACTTGGAAACGGAAGTCCCGCACATTATATCATGTTTTCCCCCAAAACTTAAATCTACGCAGACGAGAGAAGATAATATGTATAACACGAGCGGAACATTGTCGCCATTTGGCTCAACTCTCTGAAACAAACCACAAAACCAGAAACCTCAGAATTCTTCTTTCGCTCGGACTCTTTTCCTATGTCTTATAATAACTCGCTAAAATACTGGGTGTCCAAACGTTTTTGGATCCTCAATTTAAAATTAAAAAATAAAATCAATATATTTTGGTAATAGATGCCAAATTAAAATGGGAAGTAAGCTATCTAGAGAAATTTATACCACCAAAGGATTACTACAAGACTGCTGACTGTCACCATTATTGTGTTGTTGTTGTCTTATGTGCTGCATCTAACACTGAAGTCATTAGCAGTTTTGCCCTCCAATACTTTGAGGTCTTAGAACCTTCATGTTTGACAGCGATACAGTTGTTCAGATGATCTTCGTCCATTTCTTCATCTGGATGATTGCATAAAATTAATTTCGGTAAAGGGTCACCATTATTGTTTAAAATATTTAAAGAAGTTTGCCTAAAAAACCGTATTAGAAATTGTAAACTAATGGGAATTCCATTTAATCAACAATATATATTATTTTTTTCATCATCATCATCATCATCATCATAGTACATTCACGAATTTAGGTCATTTGTTGACCTGTTTCAGCCTCAAGAGAAACACCATCCAAAAGTATTTTGAGTGGACGTCCTGGTCTTCTTCTTCCTACAGGTTGATAGCTTAAAATTTGTTTGTGTATTCTGTGATCTTCCATTCTATGAACATGTTGCATTCATCTTGACTTCATCATCATGATCATCATAGTAAATTCACGAATTTAGGTCATTTGTTGACCTGTTTCGGCCTCAAGAGAAACACCATCCAATAGTCTTTTGAGTGGACGTCCTGGTCTTCTTCTTCCTACAGGTTGATAGCTTAACATTTTTTTGGGTATTCTGTGATCTTCCATTCTATGAACATGTTGCATCCATCTTGACTTCATCATCATCATCATCATCATCATAGTACATTCACGAATTTAGACCATTTGTTGACTTGTTTCGGCCTCAAGAGAAAAAACATCCAAAAGTCTTTTGAGTGGACGTCCTGGTCTTTTCCTTCCTGCAAGTTGATAGCTTAACAATTGTTTGGGTATCCTGTGATCTTCCATTCGATGAACATGTTGCTTCCATCTTGACTTATAATCAGAAATTTCGTTTTCTAAAGTTTCCATGTGTAATTCTTCTAAGATGTCTTCATTTTTTGTGATCTAGTAGCGAGTATCCTGCAGTCCTCCGAATGTATCTCATTTCAGCAGATCTAAGTCTCTGTATATCCTTCTGTTTCAATGTTCCATACTTCGCTACCATAAAAAAGAGTTGGAAGAGTCAGTGTTTTATACACTTTTTGCCTTGAATGTTTTTGGACTAACTGTGGCCTCAAGATAGAATTTATTAACCCTAAAATCATTAAAAATAGCTTTTTATTTAAAAAACATACATTGTTGATTAATTGGAATTCCCACTTCATTTAAAAAAAAACTGTTGATTAATTGGAATTCCCATTGGTTTACATTTTCTAATCCAGTTTTTTAGGCAAACTTCTACAAATATTTTAAACAATAATGGTGACAGTCAGCAGTCTTGTAGTAATCCTTTGGTAGTACAAATTTCGCTAGATACCTTACTTCCCGTTTTAATTTGGCATCTATTTCCTGAATATATTGATTTTAACATTGTTTAATTTTTTTTAATCCATATTTGGTTCGTCTTCCGGGCTTATAGGCCGTGGTCTGGTTGTCTTCTTACTCGACGTTTCATCTACTGCTGCGGTAGACATCATCAGGAGATACTGCGTGCTTTCTGTGAACTCCTCAACAGTCGGCTGCAGACTGGTGGTAGGTCGTTGGAAACTGTCTCTCTGTTTATAGCTAAACCCCGGGTGGAGGGGAGGTTTTCTGCGCGCACCGAGTTGTGCGCTGTATTGCCGTGTGCCGAAGTCATAGGCTTCGTTGTCGTGTTAAGCAGCAGTAGATGAAACGTCGAGTAAGAAGACAACCAGACCACGGCCTATAAGCCCGGAAGACGAACCAAATATGGATCAAGACGCCGGCCGTGAAAGTCTACAATTTTTTTTAAATTTAGGATCCAAATACGTTTGGATACCCTCTATTTTAGCGAGTAGCGTAGAAAGATTATAAGACATAGGGAAAAGAGTCCGAGCGAAAGAAGAATTCTGAGGTTTCTTTTTTTTTTTTTTTTTGTTTTTTGCTATTTGCAGACAACCAAGTGGCGATTACTCAGAACAAGAAAGGTGCATCATAAATGAAAAGGAAATTAATTGAGGAATACAAGAAATGGGAATTAAATATAAACATTAAGAAAACCGATTATCTCACGACAGAACTGGAGAATGAAGAGAAATTACAATGTGAAAATTAAGAAAGTTGACAAATTCAAATATTTAGGATCAATCTTTTAATCAGATGGGAAAAATTGTAGTGAAATTGAGAAAAGAATTAGTAATATTTACAATATAAAAACAGAATACTTGAGATCTCAGTCTTCCACAACTTTGGATGTAGGGTCTGGAGTACTGATCTCAGGTATTCTATTTTATAATATTATAATGATACTGTGAAAAGAAAAATTAATCTGAACCAGAAATCGAACCGTGGACCTCAAGTTCTCCAGACTAGTGTGCAGCTCACTACACCATTCGAGACTTGGCACAAAAATTACAATTCTTTCCACATACACAACTATATAATTCTCGTTTCGTCCGCTGCCAGGTAGGTGACACTACCATCGTTTAGAAGGTTCGATTCCTGGTTCAGACATTAATTTTTCTTTTCATAATAACATTATAATATGATCCATTATTGGAACTGTGTTAAAATAACAGTATTGGAAAATGTTAAATTCTATTTTTATAATACAAATATTACAAGTAATCTCAACGGTGTGTCGTCATCAATTTTAAAAGAATTAGTGAAGGAAGAAAAGTAATTGGAATGTTAAATTCAGTGATATGAAGTAAAATATTGTAAATGAAACCAAGACATTAATATTTAAATCATTAGTGCGAAGTGTTAGTGCTATATGGTGCAGAGACCTGCACTTTAGAGATAAGACAGCAAGCAAAAAAAAAAAAAATACTATATAATGTTTGGGGAAATTAGGACTGGAAGTAAATATCAGTAAAACTAAATATATGGTCACACGTAGAAATTCAGTATATAATGGAAATGGACAGCTAATGACAAATGAGGGAAATTTTGAGGAAGTGGCTGAATTCAAATACCTAGGAACAATAATCACAAATAGGAATGAGATGGACAAAGAAATTAAACATAGGCTCAATTCTGGAAATGGATGCTATTATGCATTGCAGAGACTTTTGATGTCCCAACTCCTTTCAAAAAACGTTAAGCTGAAAATATATAAAATTATTATTCTACCAGTTATATTATATGGGTGCGAAACATGGACTCTTACTTTAAGGGAGGAAAGGAGATTACGAGTATTTGAGAGTAAAGTTCTTAGGAGAATTTTTGGACCAAAGAGAGATGAACAGACAGGTGAATGGAGAAGACTACATAACAATGAACTACATGGTCTTTATAGGAAGCCAGATATAATAAGAACAGTTAAGTCTCGTAGACTGCGATGGGCAGGACATGTTGCACGTATGGGGAATGAAAGACGTGCATGGAAACTTCTTGTAGGAAATCCAGAAGGAAAACGCCCTGTTGGTAGACCAAGAATGAGGTGGGAGAACAACATTAACTATGATTTGAGGGAAGTAGATTATACAGGGAATGATTGGAAAGCATTAGCTCGGGATAGGGATGTATGGAGAGCTTATGTCCGCGCTGCCATGAACCTACGGGTTCGATAGTGCCAATGAGTAAGTAAGTATAATTTTTGGGGAAGGGCAGCAAGAAAATCAAGAAAGGAGAAAATTCAAAACCAGAGTGTTAAACATGATAGTATAGATGTAATAGAAGAACGAAGATTGAAGTGGTATGGACATCTGAAAAGGATCGGGAGTAATAGAATCCCAAGAATGATCCATCCATAGTAATTCTGCCCGAGGGCAGGTCTTTCACTGCAATCACAGCATTTCCATGCTATGCTTGCAGCTTTACTAAGGAAATGTAGGTGTGGTAGCTTCCCGTTGCTTTCGACACCGGTGAAGGATGATGATGATGGTGGCCATGTGATTTCGGGGACCGTTTGGGCCTTAAAGTTTTCCTGACATTTGTCTTACAGGTGAGGAAAAACCCCGATAAAAACCTCACCCAGAAAAACTGCCCCGACCGGGGATCGAACCCGGGCCCGCTGAGCGACAAGGCAGCACGCTGCCTCGAGACCACAGCGGTGGACCCAAGAATGATATTGGATTGGAATACTGAAGTCAGGAGGAGGAGGGGGAAACCCAGGGAACACTGGATGGATGAAGTATGAAAAAACACGAACAAGAATGAGGTGGGAGAATAACATTAACCACGATTTGAGAGAAGTAGATTATACAGGGAATGATTGAAAAAAGCATTAGTTCAGGATAGGGATGTATGGAAAGGTTTTGACCGTGCGGCCATGAACCTACAGGTTCGGTAGTGCCAGTGAGGTACTTACTTGGTTCTCTATATTGGGAGAAATTTCAAGGTACCGTAAGTTTCGGAATGTAATGCTTGACAATTCCCTTGTTAGAAAAATTCTACAGAGTGATTCAGAAATATGGCTATACGTTTGATCGCATTTTGTGACCAAAATATTACTATTAAAGGAAATGTTTGATATCGTTGGAAAGGTAATCCTTCAAATTACAACAATAGAACAAACAAAACAAATTACTGCTCACGTGCAGCTTCACGGGTTGATTTTTGTGGGCTAGTGTCGAACGCCTGCACAATTCTCTTCGTTGTTTCTGCATCCGTGCTAATGCGAGGCCTTCCAGGAGGTTTGATTTTCTCCATCCTTCCCGTTTCCAGCAGTCGTTTTCTCCACTTCCCCACAGTCGACGGCCGCAATGCTACGTTAAACTCACGTCTCGCCCGTCTTGCGGCCTCACGATCATTAGCATACGTTATTGCCATGCAGCAATTGTAATTTGCTGTTGCATATTCAACGCCATTTTGACTAATGATGTAAGTTCTACACTGTATTGTTTTATTCAATTTTTGCAATTTGAATAATTGCCTTACTTACTTACTCACTTACTCACTGGCACTATCGAACCCGTAGGTTCATGGCCGCGCGGACATAAGATCTCCATACATCCCTATCCTGAGCCAATGCTTTCCAAATAATTCCCTGTATAATCTACTTCCCTCAAATCATAGTTAATGTTATCCCCCACCTCATTCTTGGTCTACCAACTGGGCGTTTTCCCTCTGGCTTTCCTGCAAGAAGCTTCCATGTAAGTCTTTCATTCCCCATACGTGCAACATGTCCTGCCCATCGCAGTCTACGAGACTTAACTGTTCTTATTATATCTGGCTTCCTATAAAGACCATGTAGTTCATTGTTATGTAGTCTTCTCCATTCACCTGTCTGTCCATCTCTCTTTGGTCCAAAAATTTCCCTAAGTACTTTATTCTCAAATACTTGTAATCTCCTTTCCTCCCTTAAAGTAACAGTCCAAGTTTCGCATCCATATAATATAACTGCTAGAATAATAGTTTTATATATTTTCAGTTTAACATTTTTTGAATCTCATATTTCCTGTAATGGTAATATTTTCATTACACAACGCGATCAAACGTATATCCATATTTATGATTCACCCTGTAGTATACCTGAAATGTATTGATTAGCTAGAAGTTGAATGGGATACTGGTCTCTGTGGGTATTGATGAGTAACCAATTAAATTCAAGTTTAAAACCTTTAATTAATCATAATTAGAAACTTCCTTTGTTTTAATAAAGTTGAAACTAAAATCTCTAATGTCAATACATTTTAAGTTAGTATAAATTATAAGGCCCTAAGTCACACATAAACTTAAGATTCTTCTTATCTCGGTCGACGAATAATTTTTACATTTAATTTTATGAATATTGCTTTCAACACTTGCAAAACTCGAGGCGTCAATTTCAAATACTTTTTATCTCTCTTTTTCACTTGGTTTTTTATAGTGGAACATCTCGCGGTCTAAATTAGGTTAGATGGAGGGTGGGGGGAGGTTTTCACAGGAATTAACTCAAGGGGGAATATTAAGAGAGGACAAGAAAAAAGTAAAGTTAAAGGGAGAAATTGACGAGAAACACTCGCGCCCCATTTGCGCCCCTGGGGCGGTACAAATTAGAATGTATAACAGGTTGTAGATAGAAAGAAATGGGGCATATTTAATATTAATATCATATCTTATTCCATCATAAAGTACAACTCCAGTAACACCAAATGCTACTTTTATAATTGACTTAATTTGCAATGCCCTATTTTAATTATTATGATCTTCTTCTTATAGACTTAACCCTGGGAAGGTCGGCCTCGGTGATCTAGGGGTTAGGTTTCTTGTCTCTGGTCCTAAGGATCGCGGATTCAAACCCGGCCAGGCTGATTGATTTTTTGGAAGAAAAATTTTACGGATAAATCCTCCTGGTAGAAACTTTATACCGTAGGTCCCGAGTCAGAAGTTTTCCAAACCTGAATTAGTACCTCTGAGCAAAATTGAAACGATTCTCACCATCCAACTAATGCCTGAGTTTTCTATTAAATGTGTCTTTGAGGCGATGTGCTGACTACATGTCAGTTAACAGTTTTAAACTCACACACACATATATATATATATATATATATATATATATATATATATATATATATATGGTATGATAAGAAAAATAAATGCCTGGACGGGATTCGAACCCGGATCTCTGAGTCTGTACCTCAGCGTGATATCCATTACACTACCAGGCGAATCCAATTCAAACACTTATTTTTCCTTATATATGTATTATACTCTCCATTATTACTAGATGTAGCGAGAACACTGTCTTCACTGCCATCTAGTAGCTGACTATATCAAGTAAGCAAATTAAAGAGAATATTTATTTTACTTTATAGCAGTGACGCTTTATCGATGTTATAATTAAATCTTTAACATTGAGCAATGCAAGCTTAATATGGTATGATAAGAAAAATAAATGCCTGGACGGGATTCGAACCCGGATCTCTGAGTCTGTACCTCAGCGTGATATCCATTACACTACCAGGCGAATCCAATTCAAACACTTATTTTTCCTTATATATGTATTATACTCTCCATTATTACTAGATGTAGCGAGAACACTGTCTTCACTGCCATCTAGTAGCTGACTATATCAAGTAAGCAAATTAAAGAGAATATTTATTTTACTTTATAGCAGTGACGCTTTATCGATGTTATAATTAAATCTTTAACATTGAGCAATGCAAGCTTAATATGGTATGATAAGAAAAATAAATGCCTGGACGGGATTCGAACCCGGATCTCTGAGTCTGTACCTCAGCGTGATATCCATTACACTACCAGGCGAATCCAATTCAAACACTTATTTTTCTTATATATGTATTATACTCTCCATTAGTACTAGATGTAGCGAGAACAACTGTCTTCACTGCCATCTAGTAGCTGACTATATCAAGTAAGCAAATTAAAGAGAATATTTTATTTTACTTTATAGCAGTGACGCTTTATCGATGTTATAATTAAATCTTTAACATTGAGCAATGCAAGCTTAATATGGTATGATAAGAAAAATAAATGCCTGGACGGGATTCGAACCCGGATCTCTGAGTCTGTACCTCATATATATATATATATATATATATATATATATATATATATATATGTCTACCGCTGTGGTCTCGAGGTAGCGTGCTGCCTTGTCACGCAGCGGGCCCAGCACGATCCCCGGTCGGGGCAATTTTTCTGGGTGAGGTTTTTATCGGGGTTTTTCCTCATCTGTAAGACAAATGTCAGGAAAATTTTAAGGCCCAAACGGTCCCCGAAATCATGTGGCCATCATCATCATCCTTATCATAATAATCATCATCATCATCCTTCACCGGTGTGGAAAGCAACGAGAAGCTACCACACCTACAATTCCCTAGTAAAGCTGCAAGCATAGCATGAAAATGCTATGACTGCAGTGAAAGACCTGCCCTCGGGCAGAATTACTATGGATGGATATATATATAAAGTCCACCGCTGTGGTCTCGAGGTAGCATGCTGACTTGTCACGCAACGGGCCTGGCTTCGATTCCCGGTCGGGACAAGCTCCTGGGTGAGGTTTTTTCGCGGTTTTTCCTCACCCGTATTACAAATGTCAGGAAGCTTAGGGTCCAAAGGTCCCCGAAATTCATCCGGCTATCATCATCATCCTTATCATTATCATCCTTCACCGGTGTGGAAAGCAACGGGAAGCTACCACACCTACAATTCCCTAGTAAAGCTGCAAAGCATAGCATGAAAATGCTATGATTGCAGTGAAATACCTGCCCTCGGGCAGAATTACTATGGATGGATGTACACGGTGGATTTTAATTACACCAACAAACTGCAGGGACTGATCCCTGACTGTAAATGGAGGAAAAAATGTCCTATGAATAAGTGTCCATAAATGCATCGTTGCCACGGTAGATGGCACTGACGAATGACATCGTTCTCACGGCCCTGTTTAATGGCCTGGTTACATCACTGGACTTAAACCCCCTGGAATTTTACTTCTGGGGGCATCTGAAAAGTATTGTGTATACTGAACCAGTTCCTGATGTGCATACCCTTCAATAGCCTGTCCACGTCGCCTATGACGCTATTCGGAGAGAGGCCGGAGCATGCGAAAGAGTGAGGCAGTTCATGATACGAGTGAACGCGTGCATTCCATCCCATGGGGGCCACTTTGAACATCCGTTGTGACGTGGATGCGATTATGCTATGTACTGTGTGCAGAGACGATTTGTTGTCGTTGCTCGCACTTCGTTCATTTCAGGACACATGATTATAGGACGTTTTCTCCTTCATTTCCAGTCAGGATCCAGTCCCTGAAGTTTGTCTGTGTAATTACCATTCACCCTGTATATTTATTTGCTTATTTATTTATTTACTTTATTTATTTATTTATTTATTTATTTATTTATTTATTTATTTATTTATTTATTTATTTATTTATTTATTTATTTATTTATTTATTTATTTATTTATTTATTTATTGTTTGTAATTGTCAATTTCGGTGTTTACTAAATAAGATCGGTGAAGATTTACACACATTTTTTTTAATATTTTCGTAGGAACAAACACTTCTTCTTCTTCTTCTTCCTTCCAAGTATTAGGCCAAGGCCTGTTACGATCGTATAGAAAATTTTCCCTCCAGCGTCCTTCCGGGAAATTCTCGTATAAGACTTAAAAGCATAATAATAGTCCCTTCGATTGGTTGCTGGCCAAAGGAAGGCAAGACAGTGATGGGGCTGCCAACTTATAGCCTCTGGTCAGGCTTTTCTGGAGAAGAAAAGAAAACAAAGGAAAGAAGAAATGGAAGAAAGGAAAGACTCAAAACTCAAAAACTTCATTCTTTCGGAATTCGCTAAAAACTTAATAGAAACCTACTGTATCATAAATTATGAACACACAGCCTTAATTAAATGTATCTCCTGTAATAAAGAAACTAATATTACTATGTGCTTATAAACTCGTGTAAAAAAATTGCAATTCTCCAAAACATTTTTGGGCTCGCAATGACGACCCTTAGATTTGGAACACAATAATAATTTTTACTTTCGTAAGTAATATTAATTGTTCTCATTGTCCATTAAAGAAAGTAATATTTTGTCATCATTCCTAATCAGGACTGAACATATATAAATGATAACACTGGTCAACATGATTTTTGTCTCATGAGTACCAATAGTTGTACTTAATGCAGTTTTTTATCGTGTTTTCAAATATGTATTCGGAATTTCTCCATCACCCACAGTTTTTTTTATTTCAGTTTCAATTAATGGATTTAAACAATTTTTCGTTTATTTGTCCATTGTAAAATAAAACGGGGAACACTTTCATCAGGAGATTTCAGCTATGGAAAAGAGATATCAAGGCAA
Source organism: Diploptera punctata (assembly GCA_030220185.1). Taxonomy (NCBI): domain Eukaryota; kingdom Metazoa; phylum Arthropoda; class Insecta; order Blattodea; family Blaberidae; genus Diploptera; species Diploptera punctata. Next base: position 172,888 of record JASPKZ010006832.1, on the reverse strand, counting down.
ATAGAATCCTAATATGCTTGCCAATTATTGTTGGACTATCAAGAGGGATGCTCCACAGGCGAAATATAGCAGAAAATCGTCATTCCTTACTTTATAAGTGAGTCCGAATGTTCGAATATTGTGTAGTTATGAATGTAGTATATATTAAAGTGTTTGAAATTATAAATTCCTGTCTCTCGGAAACCTTGCGTGACGGAGAAAAACCGATATCATATTTGAATTCAGGACAAAACATAATATCAGAATCACATATTTTTTCTAATCAATTGAGTTGGTGTTTACTTGATGAAAATCCATATTTATTAATTAAATAAAAATAAAACGTAGTTTTATTTGATTTTCATATTTATTATATAATTCAGTGACAGCTGTTTCGGTACACTGTACCTTCTTCAGACATGTTAACAAATTATGAATTGTGTTCCAACTGATCTAAGCAACAATACAACAATATTTATTTAATTTTTTTAATTTAACAAAGGGGATTCATTCAAATCAAGTTGAGAATTTAACAGTTTTTTACTACTTTTAAATGTATTAATTTCTACAGCCTCCAAAAGATCTAACTTCTAACCGAAACAGCTGTCACTGAATTATATAATAAATATGAAAATCAAATAAAACTACGTTTTATGTTTATTTAATTAATACATATTTTTCTTTCTGAGACAAAAAAAAATATTTTTTGTTGCTCAGTGTAATTAAGTCATAGTTTGTAACTTGAAAAAATCAGCTGCAGTATTATTTTCCTTCGATTTTAATCATTTGTATTATTGTGTAATTTATTTTTACAGGTGGAAATCTGATGTTAGTCTTGTATCGCTGGATGATGCTGCATCATTTTGCTTCAATGTGAGTATAAAGTTTCTATGCATTAGATATAAATTTTACTGCAATTAATTTATTAATGTTTTATGGACAATTCGTCTATGAAATCTCCCACCCATATGTCCATCATATTGAAATTTATGTCCGTCGATCACTCCTTTGTCGTACCGGTACGTCTCAAACTACCAGTGTGACCGCGTGAAGTTACAACAAAACTCTGCGATGTATTATGGAAAATTATCGAATACATTGACCAACAAAAAAATAAACTTTTTTTTGTCTCAGAAAGAAAAATATGTGATTCTGATAGTATTTTTTCTCCTGAATTCAAATATGATATCGGTTTTCCTCCATCACTCAAGGTTTCCGAGAGACATGCATTTATAATTTCAAAACACTTTAATATTTTCTACATTCGTAACTACACAATATTCGAATATTCGGACTCACCTAGAAAGTAAGAAATGACGATTTTCTGTTATATTTCGCCTGTGGAGCATCCCTCTTGATGGTCCAACAATAATCGGCCAGCATATTAGGATTCCATTTGCCTTGATATATTTTTTCCATAGCTGAAAACCATTTGAGTTAGCTCATTTGGTTTTATTTTGCAATGGGAAAATGGACGAAAAAACGTTTATTTAAAAAAAATATTTAAATCCATTAATTGAAAGTGAAATAAAAAAACTGGGTGATGGAGAAATTCCGAATACATATTTGAAAACACGATAAAAAACTGCATCAAGTACAACTATGGTACTCATGAGACAAAAATCATGTTGACCAGTGTAATTAATTCTTCTGTAGAGATAATTTTTTTCTGTCATTAATAGACTTTTTTTTATTTTCTCATTTTTCTGTCTTGTATATTTTATATTTCAATTGTTAAATCTAGATTAAATCGAAATATTTTGTAAATAATAATTATATTATAAACATACTATGTAATATTTGTCCACCGCTGTGGTCTCGAGGTAGCGTGCTGCCTTGTCACGCAGCGGGCCCAGATTCCATTCCCGGTCGGGACAGGCTCCTGGTGAGGTTTATTTCGCGAGTATTCCTCAGCTGTAAGGCAAATGTCAGAAACCTTACGGCCCAACGGTTCCCGAAAATCATCCGCCCATCACAATCATCCTTATCATTATGATCATCATTATCCTTCACCGGTGTGGAAAGCAACGGGAAGCTACCACACCTATAATTCCCTAGTAAAGCTGCAAAGCATAGCATCAAAATGCTATGATTCCAGTGAAAGTCCTGCCCTCAGGCAGAATTACTATGGATGGATGGATAGATGTAATATTTATTTTTATGTAATTAGATGTAACAATCATTTTTTGTATTTTTTTAACCTGGTTGAGTGGTAGACAAGGCCTTAAGGCCTTAACTCTGCCTGGTAAAATAAAGCTATTATTATTATTATTATTATTATTATTATTATTATTATTATTATTATTATTATTATTATTATTATTATTATTATTATTATTATTATTATTATTATTGTTGTTGTTGTTGTTGTTGGCCGCAGTGGACTAGTGGTTATGCTCCTTGCCTCTGGTCCCAAGGGTCGCGGGTTCAAACCCGGCCGGGGTCGATGGATTTTTAGGACGGAAAAATCCAAGGAGCAAGTCCTCCGGGAGGGACTTTTAAGCTGTGGGTCCCGAGTCTGACGATTTTCAGGCTCGTAAAAAATCCTTAAGCCCCGAATGAAAAGGCCTCTAAGCAAAATTTACCGAATTTTTCCCCCCGTCAGTATCCTACCTTGGTTTTCCTAGATGTCATCATGAGGCGGAACGCTGACCACGGCACACTCAAAATTCACATCTATAACCAAAACAAGTGTAACTAAATTAGTATGGTTCAAATTCTTCCCTGTAGGGGGAGAATCGCCGAAATCGTTGTAAACGGAAAACATAGGCTTACAATACAATACATTAATTATTATTATTATTATTATTATTATTATTATTATTATTATTATTATTAAAGTGAAGTGTTCCCACTACAGGCCTCGGAAGGCCCCTTGGGTTAGTAGGATTTTAAGGGCTCCCACTTTTTGTAGACAATCGGCACTTTATGTCAGCCGGGGTTGTCACCCGCGTACGGCCCGGCCGCCTTTACCCCCAGAAGAAGCACCGGATACTCATTTCTGTTAGAGGCTGAGTCGACCCTAGGGTCATGGTGCCACAAGAAGGTTTGGTTCAGTTTAAAAATCCTGATCCACCGGGACTTGAACGCTCGACCTTCCGGTTTGTAGCGCACTGCCTTAACCACTACGCTGCGGCTTGCCCATTATTGTTATTATTATTATTGTTATTGTTGTCATTGTCATTGTGTTTTCACTGTGGTCAGACACTTTTATATAACTCCATCCATAGTAATTTTGCCCGAGGGCAGGTCCTTCACTGCAATCATAGCATTTTCATGCTATGCTTGCAGCTTTACTAGGGAATTATAGGTGGTAGCTTCCCGTTGCTTTTCACACCGGTGAAGGATGATGATGATTAGGATGATGATGATGGCCACATGATTTCGGGGACCGTTTGGGCCTTAAAGTTTTCCTGACATTTGTCTTACAGGTGAGGAAAAACCCCGATAAAAACCTCACCCAGAAAAACTGCTCCGACCGGGGATCGAACCCGGGCCCGCTGCGTGACAAGGCAGCACGCTACCTCGAGACCACAGCGGTGGACTTTATATAACTAGTACGAGAAATTAGAATTAGGCCTATGCCAATTTAAGGGTTTAAAGTAGGTAGATATGCATTCCGTAAACCAGCAATATGGGACACAAATTCGACATACTGAGAAATTCACTTAGTTTACGCAATTTCCGCGTGACAAACATTTTTTTCTCTGAAGAACAGGTTGTGAATGTATTTTCATGAAATGATCTGCTACTTGACAAAGTTTGAACCAATACTGGCACTCGATACTTTTCTTGAGAGACTGTACATGCATATACTAGAAAATGGCTCTTGTGATAAAACCGAGGGGAAAATACGTGACGTTGAAAAGAAAAACTTTCTTAAGTTGGAAAATGTTGCAGCAGGCATCGCCATAATTCGCTTCAAGAAAGTGGAGAAGAGCAGGAAGAGAATGTTGGTACAGATTGCTGATAATGAGCAGCACGCATATTGCTTCCACCAATCACCGCAACATGGTTTGCAGCACACACTTCCAAATAAAAAGCAAGAAAACATGGACGGACCATTAATACTAGATTAACAATGCTGAAACTTGCAATATCTTGCTACATTTTTTTGCAATAATCATTTTGCAATCTTTCAACATTCTTAATGAATTAAGTGACTGACTGACTTAGAAAATTTAAACTTTATTACTTTATTCTTCTTTACTCTCAACGTCAAAACTTTAAGTCATTATTCAATAACAGGCTACAGTATCATCATCATCATCATCACCAGGGATTAAGCCTGTTGGCTCGTTCCGGTTTCATGAAAGCTAGAATTGTTAAAATTGTTCAGACCATCTTCTGTGTGGGCGTCCAACATATCTCCTTCCGTTACTTACTTACTTACTCACTGGCACTATCGAACCCGTAGTTCATGGCCGCGCGTACATAAGCTCTCCATACATCCCTATCCTGAGCTAATGCTTTCCAATCATTCCCTGTATAATCTACTTCCCTCAAATCATAGTTAATGTTGTTCTCCCACCTCATTCTTGGTCTACCAACTGGGCGTTTTCCTTCTGGCTTTCCTACAAGAAGTTTCCATGCACGTCTTTCATTCCCCATACGCGCAACATGTCCTGCCCATCGCAGTCTACGAGACTTAACTGTTATTGTATCTGGCTTCCTATAAAGACCAAATTTGACCTCCGGAAATTTTTATCCCAGATGAACCCATGTCCGCATTTCTTGACGGTTGTATTTTTACGGTGAAAGATCGTCACTCTTTCGCCCAAGGTACTTTTTTCGTCTGGCTTATCACCTTCGACCAGTCCGGCATGGGTAACCCAATCGGCAGCAATGCTACCGCCGGCATAGCTCTCAGGATCATTTAAGCACGCAAGCCACTCCACCACGACAAGGTAAAGATACCATGGAGTACGGTTTATAATTTAGCAATAATTTTGGAAATCTTCCTTCTGGCATTCTATCAATATGTTCTTTCCAGTCGTTCCTATATTTAATTATTCGGTCTATAAGTTTGAAAATATTTAGTTCCTTTCTTATATCTTCATTTATTTTCTTATCCAGCCGAGTATATCCTGCTATATTTCTTAAAAATCTCATTTCAGCTGCTTCCAATCTTTGTTCTTGTCTTTTAGTAATTGGAAGGCTACAGTATCATCATCATCATCATCCAGGGATTAAGCCTGTTGGCTCGTTCCGGTTTCATGAAAGCTAGAATTGTTAAAATTGTTCAGATCATCTTCTGTGTGGGCGTCCAACATTTCTCCTTCCGTACGGTTTATAATTTAGCAATAATTTTGGAAATCTTCCTTCTGGCATTCTATCAATATGTTCTTTCCAGTCGTTCCTATATTTAATTATTCGGTCTGTAAGTTTGAAAATACTTAGTTCCTTTCTTATATCTTCATTTCTTTTCTTATCCAGCAGAGTATTGTCCTGCTATATTTCTTTAAAAAAGTCCACCGCTGTGATCTCGGGGTAGCGTGCTGCCTTGTCACGCAGCGGCGCCCGGGTTCGATTCCCGGTCGGGACAGTTTTTCTGGGTGAGGTTTTTATCGGGGTTTTTCCTTACCTGTAAGACAAATGTCAGGAAAACTTTAAGGCCCAAACTTTCCCCGAAATCATATGGCCATCGTAATCATCATCATTCATATTCATCTTAGGTTAAGCTTAGGATTAGGGACTCTCCTGGCGCACCATTATCACCCATCATATCATCGGGGCAACGTAACCCCGCATTCCAGGCGCCCCAACCTCAGAAGTGGGTTAGAAGTACGCCATGCCAGGAGAGAAACCAGTAATGTCGAAAGACAAACCTGGAGCATTTGGGAAAAAAAAAATATATATTTCTTAAAAATCTCATCTCAGCTGCTTCCAATCTTCGTTCTTGCCTTTTAGTAATTGGAAGGCTACTGTAATTGGAAGAAGTGGTATATTAAGATGCGAGGTTGGGAAGTGGTTTTTACAGAAGCGAGGAAATGATTAAAAACCGATCGCTAACGATCGGTTTTTAATTTCCGATATTCTGTAAAACACTTCACAAACGTGTGTTGTACATTATTTTTTGCACGATGGTGTTTTCAAAATAATAAATAATAGTAAAACAATAACATTTGTTGGAAATATTAGCGTTCATATAAACAACGACTCACATTAATAGTCTGGCCAATCTTTATACGGTAAATGCCGAAAAAATATAATTGAGACTATAGTAGACCGTGACACCAGTCAGGGATAAAATGGCGACAAGTACGAATTTATTGCTTTATATTGTTTCAAATAAAGTTCATTTCATTTAAAATGCAATGATCTGTTTCGTATAATATATATTAACACTACTTTTTGGATATATTTTTGTATATAAGAATTTTAAGTACAGAAATGGGTGTTTTAAGAAGATCAGCTGGAAAATCTAGAATGGATAGAATACGAAATAAAGAAATAAGGGAAATTATGGGTGTACAAGAGGAGCCGGCTTCATAGACATTATAGAAAATAAAAGATTACAGTGGTCATGTCAAAAGATTGCCTAAAATTGTTATGGAATGGATCCCAATGGAAAGGAGGAAGTGAGGAAGACCGAAGAAAACTTGGATAGAAGGGATACCAGCAGCTATGAATATCAGAGGATTGGAGGAAGATCAATGGATGGAGAGAGAGGAATGGCGTTTGGTTTCCGGAAGACGGCGGCAGCTGCCATGATACCAGATTATTATTATTATTATTATTATTATTATTATTATTATTATTATTATTATTATTATTATTATTATTATTATTATTATTATTATTATTATTATTATTATTATACTCTTTAAAATCGAAGGTCAGTAATGTCGTAATTCAAATGTATGCGTGAAAGGGCCGACAAATTTTGCTCAGATCCTTATTTTTTCAGGCTTTAAGTACTTTTACATCCCGTAAATCTACGACACCGGGCCCACGGTTTTTAGTTTCCTTCCGAAGAAACGCATGATCACGAATTTTACGGGCTGAAAAATAGTTCGACTCCGGCCGGGTTTGAACTCCTGAACCTCGACACCAGCGGCAATCATTAACCACTAATGCACTTACTTACTTACTTACTTACTTACTTACTTACTTACTTACTTACTTACTTACTTACTTACTTAGTCACTGGCACTATCGAACCCATAGGTTCATGGCCGCGCGAACATAAGCTCTCCATACATCCCTATCCTGAGCTAATGCTTTCCAATCATTCCCTGTATAATCTACTTCCCTCAAATCATAGTTAATGTTATTCTTCCATCTGATTCTTGGTCTACCAACTGAGCGTTTTCCCTCTGGCTGTCTTACAAGAAGCTTCCATGTAAGTCTTTCATTCACCATACGCGCAACATGTCCTGCCCATCGCAGTCTACGAGACTTAACTGTTCTTATTATATCTGGCTTCCCAAAAAGACCATGTTGTAAATTGTTATGTAGTCTTCTCCATTCACCTGTCTGTCCATCTCTCTTTGGTCCAAAAATTTTCCTAAATACTTTATTCTCAAATACTCGTAATCTTCTTTCCTCCCTTAAAGTAAGAGTCCATGTTTCGCACCCATATAATATAACTGGTAGAATAATAGTTTATATATTTTCAGATTATTATTATTATTATTATTATTATTATTATTATTATTATTAGTGTACTCTTTAAAATCAAAGGTCAGTAATGTCGTAATTCCAATCTATGCGTGAAAGGGCCGACAAATTTTGCTCAGACCCTTCTTTTTTCAGGCTTTAAGTTCTTTTACGTTCCGTAAATCTACGACACCGGACCTAAGGTTTTTAGTTTCCTTCAGAAGAAACCCTTGATCACGAATTTTACGGGCTGAAAAATAGGTCGACTCCGGCCGGGTTTGAACTCCTGGACCTCGACACCAGCGGCGATCTTTAACCTCTAATGCACTAGTTCTAAAAATAGTTTTATTGGGAAATGTGTGGTTGGATAATGGCGTTCTTGTTAAGGTGAAATTTGATTACAGTCGCACGATGTTTTCCTCTTGCTTTACATTTGAAAATGAAGTTGAGCCCTGGGTCAGTTGTCATGTTGATAGACTTGGGGGAAGGGAGAACACTTGCTCTCTATGAAGTACAGTGCTGGTTTATTACATTTACAAAACGTCACACTTCCTCTGCACTGAAGGTTCGACCGATCCCATGACAGGGGCGAATCAAATTAAAATGGAGGCGTATGTTGATGGCAGAAAGAGATGGAACTAGCTTTCAGACTCCTCCGGCCAACTGGGCCGTCAGCAATGCTTAGAAACCACTAGAGTCCAGTATAAGCAAATCTTATTATCGTGGCTCGCCATTAGCAAAACCCGTTCAAGAAGCTCTGGAGGCCGATTTTCCTAATGCATATCTAATGGTATTTGTGTCACGTCACCACCTGTAAGCGATTACCAACACTTCTGCTGACGTTTCCGAGAGCTTATCTGTTTCATCGAGCTGCCAATTAATTCCTGTAACTGTCATACCAATCCTTAAAACTACTCTTACGTATTGATTCGAATGTTTATTGTTTGTTTCTTTCTTTCTTTCTTTCTTTCTTTCATTTTCTTTCTTTTAGCGAATTTCGAAACATTGAAGCTATTAAGGTTGTTCTCATGAACATATTTTTTTTTAAATTATAGACCTTCATCGATCCTATCTAGTAGACACCGAAAATGGCCTTGACCAAAAACGCATATATACATACACACACACATTTTTTTTTTTCCATTCATTCATAGTACTCTGCTCAAGAGCAGGTCTTTCACTGCAAACTCAGTATTCTCCACTCTTTCCTTAACTCAGCTTTCTTTTTTGTATCCGCATACAAAGCATATTGTCTAACATCTGATGTATTTTTCTGCCTCTAACTTTATTTCCGTTGACAATTCCTTCTAGGGCATCCTTCAGCAGGAAGTTTCTTCTTAGTCAGTGACCAACCCAATTTATTCTCTTCTTCTTTATGAGTTCTAGCATTGTTCTTCTTTCACCAACTCTGTCTAGCATATCTTTATTCCTTGTTTTGTCTGTCCATTTTATACGTTCCGTCCTTCTCCATATCCACATCTCAAAAGCTTCCAGTCGCTTCTCCTCATATATATATATATATATATATATATATATATATATATATATATATATATATATATAATTGGCCCCGCGCCGTAGCCGAGTGGTTAAGGCAAGTAGCCTTGTCGCAGAGCTACGGGAATTGCGCTGGTTCGAGTCCCCATGGGGGAGAAATTTTCTCATGGAATTTCAGCCAGTATGGGACCGATGCTCACCCAGCATTGTGAGACATTTCGATAGCTACAATAAGTAGCGACTCCAGGTTGAGAAGACCAGCTGTAATGGCTGGAGTACTCGACATGCTGACCACATGTCGCCCCTACACTGGCTAGATGACCATCTACCTATGTGATTATCACATTTGGATGTGAGGTCAGCAGTTGGCTGGTAGGTCAAGGGCCTTCTAGGATTGTCGCGCTTGGAGTTTTAATATATAGAATTGTGTGTGTGTCCTAGCAGCCGCATTTTCAGTTTTATTAGAACACAACTTGGCATATAGCATTCAATTGAAAAAAGTAAAGTCAAGAATAAAGTTCTTAGGAAAATTTTTGGACCAAAGAGAGATGAACAGACAGGTGAATGGAGAAGACTTCATAACAATGAACTACATGGTCTTTATAGGAAGCCAGATATAATAAGAACAGTTAAGTCTCGTAGACTGCGATGGGCAGGACATGTTGCGCGTATGGGGAATGAAAGACGTGCATGGAAGCTTCTTGTAGGAAAGCCAGAGGGAAAACGCCCAGTTGGTAGACCAAGAACGAGGTGGGAGAACAACATTAACTATGATTTGAGGGAAGTAGATTATACAGGGAATGATTGGAAAGCATTAGCTCAGGATAGGGATGTATGGAGAGCTTATGTCCGCGCGGCCATGAACCTTCGGGTTCGATAGTGCCAGTGAGTAAGTAAGTAAGTAAAGTGAAGTTCGTTAACCAATAAAATCTGACCATTAAACTAACTCACAGGGATTATAGAACCCGTAGGTTCATAGCCGCGCTGACATAAGCTCTCCATACATCTATATCCTGAGCGAATGTTTTCCAGTCGTCCCTGTATAATCAACCAGCCTTAAATAATGGTTAATTTTATACTTCCATCTCATATTTTAGCCTCTCAATTAGGCGTTTCTCCTCTGGTTTTCCTATTTTTTAATTATATATAACTTTCCTAATTAGAGGATTGCCTCAAGGACAAAGTGATACAGACAATTAATTTTCGAAATTGATGAAATACATTTTGTAAATACATTTAAAAAAATTCAACTTGTAGGCCTAATTGAAGTATACATACTATAAAGTAGTAATTTTGTAAAAATGGTTTCTTAAAATTGAAATTGATCCTCTAATGGCAGCGATGGCAATTTTAGAAAGATACACCCTGTCCAAATCTAAGGAATTCCAAAATTTAGCTAAGAATCCTAGTATAGTACCTCTTGCCCCGATCATCAATCCTGTGACAGTTATACTATCTAGTTGGTATTTATCATAAGTAATAGTCAATTGTTGGCTCATATATGGCTTTCTTTTCAGAGTCAACTTCCTCAGGTTGGCCACTATGAGTCTCAAAACAGATTGTGGGATCTAATATCATAGGGCCTACCAATTTTAGAAGATGGTCTAAATGCAAAGCCTCCATGCCCCTCTTTTGTTCCCCTTTCGAGTCCCATGTCTTGCCCTTCGCAGTCTACTAGACTTAACTGTTCTTATTGTATATCGTTTCTTATAAAGATCGTATAATATATAAAAAAATATACAAGCAATTAAATTGGTATGGACATGTACGACGAATGCTAGAAGAAAGGTTACTCAGAAAAATCATTGGAATGGTGCCCTCCTGGAAGAAGAAGTAAAGGAAGACCTCGAAACTCGTGGATGTAATAAATAAGAACCGGAAGTTATCTTCTTACCACAATATTTACACTAGGTCACAAGATAACAGTCTGATAACAATCCCTTTTCATAGTACTTCCTCTTATTCTACTTCCTTCACTGTAGCCTCTGCTCTGGAATTTCCTTCCTCAAGATATCAGGGGTTGCCGTACACTTGGTACTTTTAAGTCACGCTTATACAGTTACCCGTTGTCTAATAATTAATTTTTCGCTATTTATGTAATTTTATACTATGTCATTAATAATTTTTTCACGTTTTTATATATCTTGTACATATTATATTTAATTCGATAAATCTAGAGTAAATGAAAATGGAACATTCCATACGAAATCTGCAAAAGTAAGTAAGTACAATAAGGACCGACTCTAGGTTAATAAAACCAACAATAACAACATGCTGACCACATGCTATCACTAAACTGGCTGGATAATGCTCTTAATTACTTACTCACTCACTGCACTATCGAACCCGTAGGTTCATGGCCGCGCGGACATAGCCTCTCCATACATCCCTATCCTGAGCTAATGCCTTCCAATCATTCCCTGTATAATCTACTTCCCTCAAATCATAGTTAATGTTATTCTCCCACCTCATTCTTGGTCTACCAACTGGGCGTTTTCCCTCTGGTTTTCCTACAAGAAGCTTCCATGCACGTATTTCATTCCCATACGTGCAACATGTCCTGCCCATCGCAAGAGGACTGGGGGAAATGGAGTGGATGGATAGAGACGAGTGGAGAAAGAAAATAAAACTTTAGGCACAGAAAGATGTGTAAACAATGAAAATCTGTGTATCTCATCTATTATCTTATCTATTATTTCTTGTTCTTTGGTGTTCAAGCCTTGAACATTCCATGTGCCAATAGCAAAGGTCCGTTTTCGTAGCTTAAGTCTGTTATATTTAAATCCATCCGGCTTACATATTTTACTGAAGTACGTAGCGATATATTTTTTTCCAGGGCCAGGTTGCCAGCCTGACGCCTAACCTCCAAACACGGAGGACCTGTTTTTTTTTTTTTTTTAGGGTTTGCTCCATTAGCCGAAAGGTCTCAGTTTTAAGGCGCTGAGAACTCGCCTTTCGTCCCATCCTGTTAGCTACAGTCTATTACGACTGCAGTCAGGGAGCACGACGAGAACGTAGGATTAGGACTTGCTGGCAGAGCTGCTAAAAAAGTCGCAGTGGCATTACTCGAGATTTATTAAGGTATACATAGTCGGCATCTGTATCCTTCACGAGACCGTACCAACCATTTGCTTCCCAAAATCTGTATATAAAAAATAAAGATCATATATGAAAAGAAAAATTATACGCTCAGACCGGGACTTGAACCCGGGACCCTTGGTTCTCTAGACCAAGTGCTCTACCAACTGAGCTACCTGAGCAAGTACCGATCTAAACGCAAATCTTTCTCTATATACATTGTAATACCCATCCACCAAATGCTGTGAAGCCATGCTTCTATCTTGCAAATGGCGGCTCCTTTATTAAGAAGACATATTTGGGAATTATACATTACAGCCAGATCATATAGTTACTGTTACCTTCTCCATTCACCTGTCTGTTCATCTCTCTTTGGTCCAAAATGTTTTCTAAGAACTTCATTCTCAAATACCCGTAATCTTTTCTCCTCCCTTAAAGTAAGAGTCTGTGTTTTGCAACCGTATAATATAACTGGGAGAATAACAGTTTTATATATTTTCAGTTTAACTTTGACGAGGTAATATGAAAATGGAAAAAATCAAGTCCAATAGGAATACAAATCAATAAGGAAATGTATATGAATATTTTAATGTATGCAGACGATCTGGTAATTATACAGAAGTCAGAGGATGATTTACAAAGAGCCATTTACATGTTGAACCAATTAGGACTCTATTATAATCTTAAAATCTTAACTTCAAAAACTAAAATTATGGCTTTTCAGGGCAAAGTGCCAGTCAGAGCAAAAATAGTAATCAATAATGAAATAATAGAACAGATAGCACACTTTAACTATCTTGGTTCAGATATAACATATAGCTACGAATGGGATATACATAATAAATTAAACCGATATCAAATGATGTGTGGCACCATAAGAAGAACCCTCCGAAAGACTCGAAGAGAAACTCAGCTCAGGTTTTATAATATTATGGCTGTTTCTCCAGTTCTTTTATATGGGTCTGAATCTTGGGTGCTTACAAAAAAACATATCTCACACATTCAAGCCACTGAAATGAATTTTTTAAGATCCGTATAAGGATGTACACGCATGGATAGATTAATCAGTGAATCAATGAGAAATGAACTGGAGATATTTTCAATAATCGATAAACTAGAAGAGCACAAATATCAATAGAAAGAACATTTAAACAGAATGGACAATACAAAATTACCCAAAAAGATCAAAACCTACAAACCGCATGGAAAAAGATCTTTGGGACGGCCAAGGAAACGATGGACTTGAGACCGGAACAGGTCGCATTGACCTAATCCTGGAAAGGAAGAAGAAGAAGTTCAACTTTTTTTTAGAGAAGTTGGGATAACAAGAGTCCCTGCAAAGCATTAGAGCATGCATTTCTAGAATTCAGTCAATGTTTAATTTGTTTTGGGTAACATTGGTCTAAATTATCTGAATTTAGTTTTGTGATTGTTAGAAACAGCAATTTTGAAATTTAAGTTAGATATTCTGTTAGGTTGAACAGAGAAGACTAATACCAGGATTTTACTGCGCAAACCAAGTGACATCTGAAGAAGTGAGGGCGCGATCTTAAAGAAAGAAGGGGCGGAGGCGCTGAAACGAAAACCGGATTTGAAAAGCAAGATGTTGATGTAGCTATGTTTACTTTATCACGTAGCAAAGAATATCTATTTCAATAGGAAATGTAAGAGAAAATTCTATAAGAACTTATCTTCTTTGCGGATTTGAGGAATGAGTGGATGTATTCAACGAATAGGAAAATGCCATCGGATAATCAAGAGGGATTTTAAAACAGAAAGCAGAAACCCTCGTGGGAATTTGGCATGTGGTGTCATCTAGAAAGATGTTGCTGTTAAACCGAGGCTTACAGTATGTCTTTCACATCACCATGTTTACATGTTAGTAACTTCTATTTTGTCTGATTCGCAAAGTATCGCTTCTCTCTCCTCACAAATATCGGACAAGTACTTAATCCGTTCACAAAATTTCTCAAACACAAATGCTCTCTCTAAAGTCTATTTCAACTTACTTTACTACTCCACACGACGCGTCAGGCCTAAAAGGCCCTTGGTTCAACAGTCGGCGCTTGATCTCACATACATATGTGTTAATCATAGAGGTAGATGACCATCCATGCAGGGATAGCATGTGGTCAGCATGTCTGATCCTCCAGTTATTGTTAGTACTTATTGTAGCTACCCGAAATCCTCATGAATCATGATGATGGATGGGCACCGGTATCGTACTAGCCGAAATTTTACGAGAAAATGTCTTTTCTCATGGTGATTCGAACCATCGTAAGTCCCGTAGTTCTGCAGCAAGGCATTTTGTCTTTACCACTCGGCTACGGAGCGGGACATAAACTTACTTTAAATATTTAATTTTGCAACTAATTTATATTAAATTATAAAAATATATTAACACATATTAAAAAATATATAGATTATAAATATATGTATAAATCTTTAGAGAATGAAGAAGTCTTACAACCCAATGGTATGAATGAGCTGTTAGTTTATGCTGATGATGTAGTACTATTGGCTAATCGCGAGGAGATACTAAAGGACAACACGCACACACTATTGAGTAACACTAAGAAATTAGGACTGGAAGTGAATATCAGTAAAATTAAATATATGGTCACATGTAGAAATATATTATATAATGGAAATGGACAGCTAATGAAAAATGAGAGAAATTTTGAGGAAGTGGCTGAATTCAAATACCTAGGAACAATAATCACAAATAGAAATGAGATGCACAAAGAAATTAAACATAGGCTCAATTCTGGAAATGCGTGCTATTATGCATTACAGAGACTCTTGATGTCCCAACTCCTTTCAAAAAACGTTAAACTGAAAATATATAAAACTATTATTTTACCAGTTATATTATATGGGTGCGAAACATGGACTCTTACTTTAAGGGAGGAAAGGAGATTACAAGTATTTGAGAATAAAGTACTTAGGACAATTTTTGGATCAAAGAGAGATGAACAGACAGGTTAATGGAGAAGACTACATAACAATGAACTACATGGTCTTTATAGGAAGCCAGATATAATAAGAACAGTTAAGTCTCGTAGACTGCGATGGGCAGGACATGTTGCACGTATGGGAATGAAATACGTGCATGGAAGCTTCTTGTAGGAAAACCAGAGGGAAAACGCCCAGTTGGTAAACCAAGAATGAGGTGGGAGAATAACATTAACTATGATTTGAGGGAAGTAGATTATACAGGGAATGATTGGAAGGCATTAGCTCAGGATAGGGATGTATGGAGAGGTTATGTCCGCGCGGCCATGAACCTACGGGTTCGATAGTGCCAGTTAGTGAGTAAGTAAGTAAGAGCATTATCCAGCCAGTTTAGGGATAGCATGTGGTCAGCATGTTGTTATTGTTGGTTTTATTAACCTAGAGTCGGTCCTTATTGTACTTACTTACTTTTGCAGATTTCGTATGGAATGTCCCATTTTCATTTACTCTAGATTTATCGAATTAAATATAACATGTACAAGATATATAAAAACGAGAAAAAATTATTGATGACATAGTATAAAATTAAATAAGTAGCGAAAAATTAATTATTGGACAACAGGTAACTGTATAAGCGTGACTTAAAAGTACCAAGTGTACGGCAACCCCTGATATCTTGAGGAAGGAAATTCCAGAGCAGAGGCTACAGTGAAGGAAGTAGAATAAGAGGAAGTACTATGAAAAGGGATTGTTATCAGACTGTTATCTTGTGACCTAGTGTAAATATTGTGGTAAGAAGATAACTTCTCAAATCTGGACACCAGATAACTAGGAGTATTGGAATTCAGATGAAATACTTGCATGGAAGCTTCTTGTAGGAAAGCCAGAGGAAAACGCTCAGATGGTAGACCAAGAATGAGGTGGGAGAATAACATTAACTATGATTTGAGGGAAGTAGATTATACAGGGAATGATTGGAAAGCATTAGCTCAGGATAGGGATGTATGGAGAGCTTATGTCCGCGCGGCCATGAATCTACGGGTTCGATAGTGCCAGTGAGTAAGTAAGTATTGGAATTCAGAAGCTTGAAAAGTAGTGAAAGAGAGTGAAATTTACGTCTGTTAGCAAGACGGAGCCAAGAGAGATTATTGAAGTGTTCGGAAATATGGTCATAACGGCGGATGTTCGACAATATTAAAACTTTTACATAACTCTCGTCCCTGATAACACTGGTCAACATGATTTTTGTCTCATGAGTACCAATAGTTGTACTTAATGCAGTTTTTTTATCGTGTTTTCAAATACGTATTCGTAATTTCTCCATCACCCACATTTTTTTTATTTCAATTTCAATTAATGGATTTAAATATATTTCTTCCCGGAAAATCTTGGCGCAGTGAGCGATGAGCACGGGGAACACTTTCATCAGGAGATTTCAGCTATGGAAAACAGATATCAAGGCAAATGGAATCCTAATATGCTGGTCGATTATTGTTCGACCATCAAGATGGATTCTGCACAGGCGAAATATAGCAGAAAATCGTCATTTCTTACTTTCTAGGTGAGTCCGAATGTTCGAATATTGTGTAGTTACGAATGTAGAAAATATTAAAGTGTTTGAAATTATAAATGCCTGTCTCTCGGAAACCTTGCGTGATGGAGAAAAACCGATATCATATTTGAATTCAGGGGAAAAATATTATCAGAATCACATATTTTTCTTTCTGAGACTAAAGAAGTTTCTTTTTTGTTGCTCAGTGTAATTTTTTCCTTAGTATGTTTAATGTTTTCTCGCCTTGACTTAAATGTTTTTGAGTGATCGTAAAGTGTGCAGTTTTACCGTAAAGCAATTAAAGAAGAAAGTAACATTTATTCGGAAGCAATCTTCACCTCTGTCTAACATTTGGTGGGGTGACATGAAAATCACATAAAAGGGAATTACAACTCCCAGGAGAGGAAAGCAGTAAACGCTAATAAAAACAAATTGATAGGCTACCGTAAGCTTTTTGTTTTAAAATGCGTCATATTATTGCTACGAATAATATTTTTGTCTTGCTTTGTTAAATAATGCTATTTTCTAAATCAGCATATAACTGCTCTGCTATATATGATTTCTAAATTAATGCGGACTTTTATGTTCGCTACGTCGTTACGATGGTGGCCGCAGTCTCCCGCCCCCATTTCCGACTAATTACACATTATTTGAGTATCGATGTAGCCGTATGAAGGCTACTCAGTAGCTACTGTAAAGTCCAGTGGCGGCTGGTAACAACTAACTTAAAATTTTACTTCGGCCGCGGTGGACAAGTGGTTATGCTATTCGCCTCTGGTCCCGAATGCCGCGGGTTCAAATCGTGGATCTTTTTAGGATGGAAAAAATCCTCCGGGAGGGACTCTAAGCCGTGAATCCCGAGTCTGAAGATTTCCAGGCTCGTGAAAGATCCTTAAGCCTGAATAAAAAATATTGGCGTGATCCTTCCTTCCTTCCTTCCTTCCTTCCTTCCTTCCTTCCTTCCTTCCTTCCTTCCTTCCTTCCTTCCTTCCTACCTTCCTTCCTTCCTTCCTTCCTTCCTTCCTACCCTCCTTCCTTCCTTCCTTCCTTCCTTCCTTCCTTCCTTCCTTCCTACCTTCCTACCTTCCTTCCTTCCTTCCTTCCTTCCTTCCTTCCTTCCTTCTTCTTCCTTCCTTCCTTCCTTCCTCCTTCTTCCTTCCTTCCTTCCTCCTTCCTTCCTTCCTTTCCTCCCCTTCCTTCCTTCCTTCCTTCCTTCCTCCTTCCTTCCTTCCTTCCTTCCTTCTATCCTTCCTTTCCTTCCTTCCTTCCTTCCTACCTTCCTCCTCCTTCCTTCCTTCCTTCCTTCCTTCCTTCCTTCCTCTTCCTTCCTTCCTTCCTTCCTTCCTTCCTTCCTTCCTTCCTTCCTTCCTTCCTTCCTTCCTTCCTTCCTTCCTTCCTTCCTACCTTCCTTCCTTCCTACCTTCCTTCCTTCCTTCCTTCCTTCCTTCCTTCCTTCCTTTCCCTTCCCCTACTTCCTGACCTTCCCTTCCTTCCTTCCTACCTTCCTTCCTTCCTTCCTTCCATTCCTTCCTTCCTACCTTCCTTCCTACTACCTTCCTTCCTCTCCTTCCTTCCTTCCTTCCTTCCTTCCTTCCTTCCCTCCCTTCCTACCCTTCCTTCCTTTCTTCTTCCTCTCATTCCTTCCTTCCTGTCCTTCCTTCCTTCCTCCTACCTTCCTTCCTTCCGTCCTTCCCTTCCAGCCTTCCTTCCTTCCTTTCCTTCTTCCTTCCTTCCTCCCTTCCTTCCGATCCTTCCTTCCCTTCCTTCCTTCCCTCGCTTCCTATCCTACCTTCCTTCCTCCTTGCCATTCCTTCCTTCCTTCCTTCCTTCCTTCCTTCCTTCCTTCCTTCCTTCCTTCCTTCCTTCCTTCATTCCTTCCTTAGAAAAAACGGACTATAACACATGATAGGATTAAGATGATGTTTGTTTTTTGTGTTTGTTAGCATCGACATTACTGCATAGTGTATTATACAGCTGTCTGTTGTATTGTACAATTTTTGCAGGCCTAACTATATCTGGCCCCGTCTTGATGTTCTGTTCCTATTGCTCCCTCGTTCATGCAATTGTTGTTTACATCGTTTACATCTCCTGCACTTAAAGGGTTCGATGTGGCATCCACTAGTCTTCACAATACCCTAAACAGAGGGATCGCGCTATAAGTTGTGAACATTAATACTATTTATAACCATTTGAAACATATTCATATTTTCTCGCCCCGTCTTTAATTAAAATTATCATCATCATCATCATCATAGTACATTTACGAATTTAGGTCATTTGTTGACCTGTTTCGGCCTCAAGAGAAACACCATCCAAAAGTCTTTTGCGTGGACGTCCTGGTCTTCTTCTTCCTGCAGGTTGATATCTTAACATTTGTTTGGGTATTCTGTTATCTTCCATTCGATGAACATGTTGCATCCATCTTGACTTATAATCAGAAATTTTGTTTTCTAAAGGTTCCATGTGTAATTCTTCTAAGATGTCTTCATTTTTTTTTTTTGTGATCTAGTAGTGTGTATCTGCAGTATCCGGAGGTATCTCATTTCAGCAGATCTAAGTCTCTGTATATCCTTCTTTTTCATTGTCAATTAAATTAAATGATTTGCATTCATTCACACATTTCGTTGCTACGAGTTATTTAATTATTTGGACGATGTTATGCATCATCCGGCTAAGCTCCATTTTAAAAAATTGATTCACATGTCATCTGTTGCACTGACTCATGAAGTATGTGTACACACACTTTTAGCGGTGAAATCTTTAAATATAGCCTTATTATTAAAGAAAAATATAAGCGCCATCAGTCCTATCAGAGATTCCGTGTTTTGCAACAAACGGTTATGAAACCAGATCTTCATAAATGCTAATATAAATGTTGTATCATGTAGCTAAACGCGGTTAGATTGTTGATGCATAACTGTCACAACAAGGAAAATAACTTATAATATCCAATATTGTTTGTTTGGCGCTACAATAAATAGTGAAGATTGGCTTAAACTTTAAACGTATTTTTCTCAAAACTTACATATGACGCATAGCCGATTGATGTATAACGCCGTCCATTTAATTTCAGAGCATTTTTTTTTATGATGGAATATGTACTACTTTTCATATGCTTGAACAGTTAACTCATACAATAAAACTGGTCAACAAAAAAGAAACTCTTTTTGTCTCAGAAAGAAAAATATGTGATTCTGATAGTATTGTTTCTCCTCAATTTAAATATGATATCGGTTTTTCTCCATCACGCAAGGTTTCTGAGAGACCGGCATTTATAATTTCAAACACTTTAATATTTTTCTACATTCATAACTACACAATACTCGAACATTCGGACTCACCTAGAAAGTAAGAAATGTCGATTTTCTGCCATATTTCGCCTGTGGAGCATCCCTATTGATGGTCCAACAATAATCGGCCAGCATATTAGGATTCCATTTGCCTTGATATCTCTTTTTCCATAGCTGAAACCATTTGAGTTAGCTCAATTCGTTTAATTGTACAATGGACAAATGGACGAAAAAACGTTTATTAAAAATAATTATTTAAATCTTGAAAAAGCCTTTGATAAGGTGATAAGAAGATAATTGTGGGAAATAATGAAGGCAAGAGGGTACCCGGCTCAACTTATAGAAGGAATAAAAAGTCTTTATAATGGCACGAAAATTATCCTTAATTTAGATAATTATTACAGAAAAGAAATTTTAATAAATCAAGGAGTTCGACAAGGGTGTACATTATCACCTACATTGTTTAATATATATTTTGACGATGTTATACGAAAATGGAAAAAATCAAGTCCCATAGGAATACAAATTAATAAGGAAATGTATATGAATATTTTAATGTATGCAGACGATCTGGTAATTATACAGAAGTCAGGGATGATTTACAAACAGTCATTTACATGTTGAATCAATTAGGACTGTATTATAATCTCAAAGTCTCAACTTCAAAAACTAAAATTATAGCTTTTCAGGGTAAAGTGCCAGTCAGAGCAAAAATAGTAATCAATAATGAAATAATAGAACAGATAGCACACTTTAACTATCTTGCTTCAGATATAACATATAGTTATTATTGGGATATATACAATAAATTAAACCGATATCAAGTTATATGTGGCGCCATAAGAAGAACCCTCCGAAAGACTCGAAGAGAAACTCAGCTCAGGTTTTATAAAATGATGGCTGTTCCTGTTCTTTTATATGGATCTGAATCTTGGGTACTTACAAAAAAAGATATCTCACACATTCAAGCCACTGAAATGAAATTTTTAAGATCCATAAAAGGATGTACACACATGGATAGATTACACAATGAATCAATAAGAAATGAACTGTAGATATTTTCAATAGTCGATAAACTAAAGGGCACAAATACTAGTGGAAAGAACATTTAGACAGAATGGACAATACAAGATTACCCAAAAAGATCAATGCCTACAAACCACATGGAAAATGATCTTTGGGACAGCCAAGGAAACGATGGACTTAAGACCGGAACAGTTCGCATTGACCTAATCCTGGAAAGGAAGAAGAAGAAAATGAAGAATTATTTAAATCCATTAATTGAAATTGAAATAAAAAAAAACTGTGGATGATGGAGATATTCCGAGTACATATTTGAAAACACGATACAAAAACTGCATTAAGTACAATTATTAGTACTCATGAGACAAAAATCATGTTGACCAGTGTAATCAGACCTTGCAACCTAAAAAAAGATTGTAGATTGTATCCTGAACTTGGAAATAATTGTCAAGAGAATTTTTTCCACGAAAATATGAATGTAGTTGAAGAGCCGCCACTGCAGGAATGGTGTTGGTTTTAATGGGTTCCTGCGATCATTCTCCAGCACTCATCCGCTGCAGCTATTACTTATTAGTGTAGCGATAATGGAAGTGTGGTCTTGGTCCCTAATTAGAATACATCGCTGCAATACGGGAGACAGGATTCCACCAACAATAAAAATACTACCCTGTTATTTCGAATATAAAAAAAATTAGAATGACCTGGTAAATGGGAATAGAAGCGAAAGTCTTAAAACGTATGGGAAATTGTTACCATTACAATTACCACATGTTTCAAATTCTGAAATTTTCATCAAAATATTTCTTAATTTTAATATAATTAGTGCGGGCTATTTTAACGCAATTGGGAGCTGTGGGCAATGTACAATTTGGTGTCTTTTAAGTATTTTTGTTTAGATGAATCCAAAAATAGTCCTGTCGGCTTAAGTTTTTGAAATGGAGCTAATTTACCCTGTACCTAATTCAATCAAAGTTCATACAGTGGTAGTGACGAGGCGTGATGTGGTGGGATGGCATATCGGTTCATTTTTACACGCTTTATTAACCCTTAAGTGCGGATGTGGGGTGTCTATACTTTCATCCTCTTTAATATATATATATATATATATATATATATATATATATATATATATATATATATAATTTTATGTTTTGTATTTTTGAGTACCTTCTTTTTATGTCTGTAATTACACGCTTTATATTAGCCTGACCTGTATCTGTCCATCTATCTACATAACGGAATCTTTGAACACGGTTTTAACCCACTTAAAAACGTTGGATCGACTTGAAACTTTGTATACTTATAAAGGGCCTATGACAATACAATAATTTCATATTTTTTTCTAAAATCCTGGCCAGAATCATCAGAGAATAAAAAAATAAAAACCGATATAATAGGTTGCGGACTTACCGACTTTTTAGTCAATCGTTCTAAGAGCTCAGTTAGTAGAGCGGTGGATTGTAGTGCTATATAATTTCAGTAATCCATAGGGCGCTGGTTCAAATCCGGCCCGTAGGATTTTTTTTAGAAGAGTATTAAGCAATTAAATTTTCATGGGATTCCGGTTTATGACAATCAATTAAACTAAAAATTAAAAAATAAATAATAGTTTAAAAAACTAAAACAACACGCTTTATTACAAAACCAAACTAAAAAATAAACAATAGTTTAAAAAGCTAAAACAACACGCTTTATTAGAAAACCTAACTAAAAAATTAAAAATTTTAATTTTCAACACACTTGGGATAAAATTAAAGTGGTCAACAAAATAATCATCTCCAACACATCTAGAATAAAACTAGAGTTATCTACAAAAAAAATAATTTTACCATAGAAAGCGTGAGGTGCTTTTTTATGGTTTTTACGTTTTCTTCTTAGAGACTTTACTTTTACCAATATCTGTTTATTATCAAATATATTAATTAATAAAGAGAACCCCACGCTTTAGATGGTAAAATTATTTCTTTTTGTAGATAACTCTAATTTTATTATAGATGTATTGGAGATGATTTTTTTTGTTGTCCATTTTAATTTTATCCCAAGCGTGTTGGAAATTAAAATTATTTTTAAATTTTTAGTTCGGTTTTCTAATAAAGCGCGTTGTTTTAGTTTTTTTAAACTATTATTTATTTTTTATTTTTTAGTTTGGTTTTCTAAGAAAGTGTGTTTTTAAACTGTTATTTATTTGTTTATTATTATATCCACAGGAATACTGTTCGTTTCTAAGAAAAAAAATGTTTAATGTGGTGGGGTAATGCTGCCATCCCACAGGGAATAAATTCTTATTACAAACCAGATTCCAGAGGTATTTGTGTGTCTGTTTTTGATATAGTATTTCAAAATTCTACAATGAATTAAGTCTATACCTGGTAGGTAACGGTAAATATTGAAAGTTATTGTAGGCCTACTCTGTAATTGTTTTCAATAATCTTTATAATGTGTCTTTTGAAATTGGCAATTTATCCTATAGGATACATCTATTAGTTTATTTTATATTTTTTTATTTAGTAAAACAGAAGAAAACGAACTAGTACAAATTACTTAAATGTGTGTAGAATTCACAATATACGCAATAATAATACTCGTAGTTATGTATGATACCGTCTTCAGTGCGGTCCGCAACTTTCGAATAACAGACACGAAAAATCAGTGATTTGCCAATTTAAACGTTAATTTCTATTTCACAGCTGTTTATTGCTCGTAATTGTTGTTCCTAGGTATGTGAATCCCTCCATTTCTTGAAAATATCCCTCATTCGTTGTTAAGTTATGTACTTGCTATATATAATTGCATGTGGATACATTAATAATTTATAAAGCAGATTAAATCCCATCTGTTAGGATAATTTTCAGTAAGTGGCCAAATGTAGATTGCTAAGAGAGGAGGAGCCTCATTTAGGAATGTATAATAATTCTGGAGTTGCCTCGCTTCTTCACCACAATCCTTTCCGTTTTCACTTCAAATCTACCTATAAATTACACTAGTAGAGGTGTGTGTGTACAAGTCACGTGGTCTGGTTTTAACTTCCAACAACATATTGCACCTATTTCAATGCTAAAGTGACATAAAGCATTCCTACCGCTTTGGTCTAAAAATTCTTCTTCTTCTTTGCGGTTTAGGCTTATTTACTAGCTTGTTCCGGCTCCAAATTGCTGCTCTTTCCATCTTTTCCTTGGTCTTCCCAAACTTCTTCTTCCTCGTGGTGAATAGTTGTATGCTGCTTTATGTATTTTATTCTCAGTCATCCTTGCCAAGTGTTCTTTCCAGTTTGTTGTGTATTTCTCTATTGTTGAGTTTAATTCCTCTATTTTTAGTTGTCTTATTTTTGTGTTATTTTTTGTCTGTTCTTTGATATCCTGCTATTGGTCTGAGGAATCTCATTTCAGCAGTTTGTATTCTGGCAGTTTATTGTGTTGTCACTGTTCATGTTTCGGATCCATAAGTAATAATATGCCCTGTCATTGTCTTGTATAATTTCATTATAGAGCCTTTCTTGGCTTTATTTTTCAAAGTTCTTTTTAGTGTTCCTGTTATATAATTAAACTTATTTATTTTGTTATTTAAATCTGTTTCTGCTGTGTATGATATTTCGCAACCTAGAAAGTTATATGTTACTACTTGTTCTATTGATTTATTTTCTAATATTATCTTTGTCCGAACTGGATGAGCGCCCTTGAAGGCCATTGTTTTTTTATTTTTGTGAGGATATTTCCATGTTGTATTTTTTTTATATATTTCATTTAGTTTATATAGCATTCTTTGTAGACCCTGCAGTACATTAGTAGCGTACTCAGGGGACACTTCAAAATACTTACAAGCTCAAAAATAATTCACATATTTTATTTAAACTTCAAAGTATATTTTTTATAATATAACAGTGAGATCAGTATAGTAGTGGATGGCAGACGCGGGGTTTGTGCTGTGCGATAACGAAGGCTTACACGTGCAGGCACGGGACTTGAAATGTGCGCTGGCTCAGCAGTTTACGGGTACATCCCACGCATTCACAGTCAGATAGTGTACCTCGAGTAGATAAGGTGCTTAATCGCTTTTCCTTGTGAACTGAATGGCATGTGTATAATGTAAACTGAATGACATGTGCATAAGTTATTTCTTTTTATTATTCTTCTTCTTTTTCTTCTTCTTGTTCTTCGGCTTTCCCCCATTAATAGGTTTGCCGTCTTCAGTTTTCTTTTATCTATATCATTCCAATCTCCCTCTTCCAAATTCCTATCGCCCATTATAGTTCTGGCGTAGGTTTTCCATTTCCATCTTGGTCTGCCACGTTTATTTCTTTCAGGGGGTGACCATTGGTATATATTTTTTGGTCATCTTTCATTTTCCATTCTTTGTACATGGCTATACCATTTAAGCGTTTGATTTTCAGTATAAGTTATTTCAATTTTAAAATGTGTATCTAACAAAACATAAGTGTAAAGTGAATCACGTGTGTATAAGTGTAAAGTTTAAACTCTATAATGGCTAATAATTTTTATACTGAACAACGTGTATTTATTTATGAACAATATTTGTTAAATCAATCTGCCAGTCAATTACGAAGACTTTTTGAAACACGATTCCCGGGTGTAAAAATTCCATCACGTTCAACAGTCCATAATATATACAACAAATTTTATAAAGATGTGTCAAAAATGTATGGACAACGAAGGTGAACAGTTCTAACACCTGCTACAATAAAATTGGCAAGTACGACAATTTGTAAAATAGTTACGAAAATGAGAACATTTAGTAATGTAGATTGTCCCCTGAAGGTGTTACTGGCACCTCGCAGGGTAAGACAATTGAAGGGGCTGTTGGACGCCCACACAGAAGATGGTCCAAACAATTTTAACAATTCTAGCTTTCATGAAACCGGAACGAGCCAACAGGCTTAATCCCTGGATGATGATGTTACGAAAATATGTGTGGTTGTATCACCGCGATCCTACGCTGTCCGATCCCCGCCGCGAGTGCGTCAGCAGTGTACAGTGAAATCGCCGCGTCTGCTGTCCAGTGCTATACTGATCGCACTGTATATGGTCTTTTAGTAAAACCAGAGGGAAAACGCCCAGTTGGTAGACCAAGAATGAGGCGGAGAATAACATTAACCATGATTTGAGGGAAGTAGATTATACAGAGAATGATTGGAAAATATTAGCTCAGGATAGAGATGTTTGAAGAGCGTATGTCCGCGCGGCCATGAACTTATGGGTTCGATCATGCCAGTGAGTTAGAATTTAGTTTTTTTTAATACTATCTGGTATGTAACCCTTGAATTACCTATGAAACCTATAAAGTATACAGTAATTATTTATTTTCAAATATTTTAATAAAATAACAATATATTACTAATATCTTCAACATCTATAAAGATAATGAAATCTCTGTTAAACAAGATGGCAAATTATCTTCTTGGGAAAAGATCAACACTGGAGTAAGACAGGGATGTGGACTTTCACCGGTGCTTTTCATTATATACATGAATAAATTAATAAATGAATGGAGGAAAACACAACGAGGATATATACCCATCAATAGGAACCTCAAACTCGATGCTATTCTTTTTGCAGACGATTTAGCTCTCCTGGCACTTTCCGAAAATGATTTGCAACGATCAATTTATAATTTACAAAAAATAGGTGCCAAATTTAATATGGAAATATCAATTAACAAAACTAAAATTATGGCATTTCATGGGAAGGACCCCATACAAAGTAAAATCTGTCTCCAGAATAAAATTTTAGAGAGATCTAATCAATTTAAATATCTTGGATATTATCTCTCTATCTGGGATGAAAAGGATATCCCTGAAAAAGTTACTAGTTATAATAAAAGTTTAGGAATTATTAATCAAGTTATGAAACCATCCCTTGTACAAAAAAACACCAGATTACGTTTATATAACACTTTGGCTAGACCAGTGTTGACCTATGGTAGTGAAGCATGGACACTAAAAAAAACAACATGAAGCAGAATAACGGCTTGTGAAATGAGATTCATGCGCAGAACAGCGGGTTACACCAGATGGGATCGGAAAAGGAACACCGATATCTTAAAAGAATTGAAGACTACACCAATTTTGGAATATATTAAACAGTACCAACTAAATTGGAAACACCATCTTGAAAGAATGAGTTCAAATCGGATCCCCAAAGCTGTTTATAATTATATACCAAGAGGACGAAGATCACTGGGCCGTCCTATGAAACGCTGGAGGGAAAATTTTCTATAGGATCGTAACAGGCCTTGGCCTAATACTTGGAAGGAAGAAGAAGAAGAAGAGGTTCAAATCTGGAAATTAGAAGAAAATTTACCCAGAAAAACATTGGAAATGTGTCCACCGGAAGAAGGAGGAGAGGAAGTCTCGAAACTCGTGGATGCAGGAAATAAGAACTGGAATGAAAGCAAGAGGACTGGAGGACATGGATTGGATGGAGAGAGACGAGTGGAGAAGAACAATAAAACTTTAGGCACAAAAATATGTGTAAACATTAAAATTCTGTATATAAATAAATAAATCTGGAAATTCAAGCTAGGCCTATAATGTATTACAGGGACTGTTTTCACTCAAACTTCTCTCAAATATGGTAAACCAAATAGTTATTTAGACGACTAGTTACTAAACCTAATTTTGTAACGTGTTGTCTACAATGTTTTATCTACGTTCAGAGTATTTCAGTATATATTGTATACTAGAAGTCCCGGCGACACGTTGCTGTGGCTAAGGTACACGTTAAAAATTTTTATAAGTCACTGTCTTTCAGCCAGATTACTTAAAACTAATACTTACACACGAAATTAATAATATTGAAAATAAAATAAACACTGAACACACTTAAATTATGAAATAATCAATATTTGTAATTCAATTGAAATTCGCGGTTGCAACAAAAAGCACAGCCATCTGGATCTCTCTTTGTTAAATAATAAAACAATTACCTTACACCGCCATCTGTTAGAATCGTATGGAACTCACAGATAATTACACCGCCATCTGTTAGAATCGTATGGAACTCACAGATAATTATAACTCTTTCTTAAATAATAAACAAATAATTCGCAATAAAAAAATAATGCGACTATAAATTTAGTTATAAACTACCCTAAGTCTCAAGTTGGTTCTAACTGCACACAGTGTGCAAAATTTTATTAAAATCGGTTCAGTAGTTTAGGATTCCATCGCGGACAAACAACCTGACACGTAATTTTTATATATTAAGATAGTATATTTATTGAAATGTATTTATTGCGGAAACGATATGTTTAGAGAAAGAATAATGTGGGCTTCTGAGAGAAAGAAAGAACGTCACTCTAAATCAACAAACATTGTTGTTATATTCTGCAATTTTGGGTGCTACTTTCATATGTGAATTTAAAGTAAAAATGAGCAGAGGAGGCAATTTTCACTCCCACTTTAAGGGAGAATATATAGGCCTATATACATTGACCAGTCTCATGGTCTTGTGGTCAGAACTTCTGCTTACAATTCACAAGGTCCCAAATTTTCGCCGAGATCCATGGTCTAGAATTAAGATTAAGTTTAGTTTTAATGACTCTTCTGGTCATTCGTTTTCATTTAATGTCCATAATTTCATTGGAGCGATGTAACTTCGCTTCTAGACGCCCCAATCTCAGAATTTATTTACAATTGTATCAATATGAAGAGAGAATACCTCAAATGTCGTTAGACAACCTGGTGACATATATATATGATATGATATGAAAAGAAAAATGAATGCTTGAGTCGGGATTTGAATCCGAGTCTCTAAACTCTGTACGTTTAGCGCTCTAACCAACTGAGCTACTCAAGAATTCCAACACAAACATGCATTTTTCTTATATACGTAGTATTCTCAATTCACACAAGAGGTAGTGGGAATTCGTTCGAACACCATCTAGTGGCCAACATAACAGTTAAGCAATTTTTAAAGAGAATATTTACTTTATAGCAGTAACGCTTGTATATTCAGATGTTATACTATATAACGTACAGAGTTTAGAGACTCGGGTTCAAATCCCGACTCAAGCATTCATTTTTCTTTTCATATCATATTTGCCTTCATTGCCAAATGTCAAAAATATAGTTATAACATATATATATATATATATTTAAGAAAGGTTTCTTGGGTTTTCCGCATCATGGATTCAAGGCAAGGTTGACCTCTGGCCACTCTGGACTCCGACGTTCCGACATGGTCCCACATGCCATTATCAAGGAATGATCATAATGGCATATAAGATCAAGTTGAAACATCGGAATTAGTGGCCAGAGGCAACCTTGAATCCATGACACGGAAAATCCAAAAATCTACAATATAACATATCCATCCATAGTAATTCTGCCCGAGGGCAGGTCTTTCACTCCAATTTTCAGGCTATGCATTGTAGCTGTACTAGAGAATTACAGGTGTGGTAGCTTCCCCGTTGCTTTTCACACCGATGAAGGACGACCATGATGATGATAAGGATGACGATGATGGCCATATGATTTCGGGGACCGTTTGGGCCTTCAAGTTTTCCTGACATTTGTCTTACACGTGAGGAAAAACCCCGATAAAAACCTCACCCAGAAAAATTGTCCCGACCGGTGATCGAACCCGGGCCCGCTGTGTGACAAGGCAGCACGCTCCTCGAGACCCCAGCGATGGACATATATATATATATATATATATATATATATATATGGGTTCAAGATTGGCCTCTGGGCACTGATTCCGACGTTTCGACATGATCCCACATGTCTTTATCATAAGTAATGCCACGAGCGATTTCCAAATTATCGATAAATTCACGACTCACGAAGTGAGGAGTGAATTTATCTAGAGAATTTGGAAATCAAGAGTGTCATTTGTTAGGACTATTTAACGAATAAAATTAAGCTGTTTACTCACAAATTATTATTTAACTGTAGTTATTTTATTATAATTATATCATCATCATCATAGTACATTCACGAATTTAGGCCATTTGTTGACCTGTTTCGGCCTCAAGAGAAACACCATCCAGAAGTCTTTTGAGTGAACGTCCTGGTCTTCTTCTTCCTGCAGGTTGATATCTTAACATTTGTTTGGGTATTCTGTCATCTTCCATTCGATGAACATGTTGCATCCATTTTGACTTATAATCAGAAATTTTGTTTTCTAAAGGTTCCATGTGTAATTCTTCTAAGATGTCTTCATTTTTTTGTGATCTAGTAGTGTGTATCCTGCAGTCCTCCGAAGATATCTCATTTCAGCAGATCTAAGTCTCTGTATATCCTTCTGTTTCAACGTCCATACTTCGCTACCATACAAAAGAGTTGGAAGAGCCAGTGTTTTATACACTTTCAGTCTTGAATGCTTTTGGACTAACTGTGGCTTGAAGATAGAATTTATTAACCCTAAAATTCTTAAAAATTTAGATATTTTTGCATTTACATCCTTTTCTTCTTCATATGAGATATTGCATCCTAGATATGTAAAATTATTGACCTGCTCCAAAATGTTATTCTCCAGTACAATTTTAATTCTGACAGGATCTACACCTTGAAATGCCATAATTTTTGTTTTTTCTGTGGATATCTTTAATCCATATTCTTCTGTAATTTTGTTAATTTCATACAGACCTTTCTGTAGATTATCTTCGGAATTTGCTATTATTATTTGGTCATCTGCAAACAATAGGGTGTTTAATTTTCTATTTTCTGATATTCTTATTTCAAATTTATATTTTTTGTTCCAGCAACATATTACTTCATTGATATAAATTGTAAAAAGTGTTGGGGATAGGGGGCACCCTTGTCTCACACCACGATTTATAATTCCTTCTTCAGAAAATCTGTTATTTAATTTAATCTTTATGGTGTTGTCTTTGTAAATATTTTGTATGTTCTGGCGAAGTAAATTTGGTATATTTCTGTCTTCCAATATATTTAAGAGTTTTGATCTCTTGACTGTGTCGAATGCTTTTTCAAAATCTATGAAAGCAAAATGTGTTTCTAAGTTGAATTCTCTTCTTTTTTCAAGCAATAGTTTAACAGAAAATGCTGAATCAATACAAGATCGTCCTTTCCTAAATCCATTTTGACATTCCATAAGGAATTTTTCACTGAAACTTTTCAATTTTCCATTTAAAATGTCTGCATAAATTTTGTAGCATAATTATATATTTAATGTAAACGGAGATGTTTGAAAACAAATGAGAAACGATAGGTACGCTTCATCTGCTTCTTTTGTTTATCACTGCAACTAGATCATACTATTTATTGCCAAAGGAACGCAATATTGTAAGAAAGCTCTCTAGTGGAGAAAAAATGAAACACATCAAACTATATATTAATTCATTTCTGATGTCGTATGATGTAAATATGACAATTATATTTTTCTGGATTGTTACCTGGGAAAAAATACATTTAAAAAAGTGCAAACAGTGGTTTCTTTTTTTGGTGGTATAATCAATTGCTACAAATGTTTTTATATTGACTCCCGCATGCGGCATGTGTTGACATTCATGCACTATATATACAATCTGGTAGCCGTATTTCTCACGGACTCTGTCACTGCAAAATAACGGTCAGACCTATTCAGAATATTAAAAAGGAGGAGCTTTCTTTAATATGGTAATTATAACACTGATAAATATTTGGTGAAACACGACTCGGATTGGTTGTAAAACAGAAATCATTGAAACGTGATTGGTCATTGACTCCCATTTGAGGCATGAGTTAAATAGTCAAGGAATGATCATAATGCCATGTGATGAAACGTCGGAATCAGTGGTCAGAGGCCAACCTTGAATCTATGACGCGGAAAATACAAGAAACCTTTCTTAATCATACTTATATCCGCGGAAATCTACAACATAACACATATATATATATATAGGCTATGTTATATAATTATAACATCGATAAAGCGTCACTGCTATAAAGTAAAAATATTCCCTTTAATTTGCTTACTTGTTATAGTCGGCTACTAGATGGCAGTGAAGACCGAGTTCTCGCGACATCTAGTAATAATGGAGAATATAATACATATATAAGAAAAATAAGTGTTTGAATTGGATTCGCCTGGTGGTGTAATGGATAACACGCTGAGGTACAGAATCAGAGTTCCGGGTTGGAATCCCGTCGAGGCATTTATTTTTCTTATCATGCCATATATATATATATATATATATATATATATATATTGCATTCGCCTGGTAGTGTAATGGATATCACACTGAGGTACAGACTCAGAGATCCGGGTTCGAATCCCGTCCAGGCATTTATTTTTCTTATCATACCATATTAAGCTTACATTGCTCAATGTTAAACATTTAATTATAACATCGATAAAGCGTCACTGCTATAAGGTAAAAATATTCTCTTTAATTTGCTTACTTGTTATAGTCAGCTACTAGATGGCAGTGAAGACCGAATTCTCGCGACATCTAGTAATAATGGAGAATATAATACATATATAAGAAAGATAAGTGTTTGAATTGGATTCACCTGGTAGTGTAATGGATATCACGCTAAGGTACAGACTCAGAGATCCGGGTTCGAATCCCGTCCAGGCATTTATTTTTCTTATCATACCATATATATATATATATATATTAATTAGTTACTTTTTATTTTATGATATCCTGGCATCTCCGCTTAGAATCACGAAAATTGGAATTGAGTTGAGAACGAGTGTATTTTTCTGTGAATATTAGAACAGAAAGTTTTGAGTTTTATTTATTCGCAGTGTATGGCATTACCTAGCAGCCATTTAAAATTCAGGGAGTAAGTTTTTGCTGGTCGTGGCACATAAATCACAAATATAAGATGAGAAAATTGCTTCTTATTATTAATCATTGCCAGGAAAACTGCGGACTTAGTCATTTCTTGTTACGACAGAGAATTTATAGTCAAGCTAGCGTTTATATGAGAAACATTGAATTTGCCGAAGTAATATAAACCTTCAGCAAATACTGTAAATCAAGATTCAGAGTGTGTGGAGAAGGGCTCACGACTGGGGAATGAAGGGTTTACAAAGACTGTCTCCCTCATTAACCCCCCCACACACACACACACACATACACTCGCCTGTTTAATTGGTACGTGAGCCAACTCATCAATATCTAAATCTTAAACTAAAAATTGGATCGAAGCTTCTTTCCAATTTGCTTCTCTTTCTGTGCCATATTCAATTAAACTGAAGATTACTATAAGAAGGTACTGTGTATTTTTACATGTCTGCTTCAATGTTGTTACTTACTTACTTACTTACTTACTTACTTACTTACTTACTTACTTACTTACTTACTTACTTACTTACTCACTGGCACTATCGAACCCGTAGGTTCATGGCCGCGCGGACAAAAGCTCTCCATACATCCCTATCCTGAGCTAATGCTTTCCAATCATTCCCTGTATAATCTACTTCCCTCAAATCATAGTGAATGTTATTTTCCCACCTCATTCTTGGTCTACCAACTGGGCGTCTTCCCTCCGGCTTTCCTACAAGAAGCTTCCATGCAAGTCTTTCATTCCCCATACGCGCAACATGTCCTGCCCATCGCAGTCTATGAGACTTAACTGTTCTTATTATATCTGGCTTCCTATAAAGACCAATTTAATTTCTTATACCGTATATAATCTACTATTGAATAACCAATATTCATTTTTTCTCTTATGACAGTATTTCTTATTTTGTCTAATTTTGAATATCTTGCTGCTCTCCTCAAGAAATCCATTTCCATCGACATAAATTTTTGTTCCAAGTTTTTGTTGAATTTCCAAACTTCAGCTCCATATGTGACAGTACTTCGCACTATTCAATTATATATTTGTAACTTATTTTTCCTGGTTATATGTCTGTTCCATGAAACTCCATTCATCATTGCTGTTATTGCTCTACCTCTATTTATTCTGTTCTTAATATCACTTTCTTGTTTATCCTCTTTATCTAGTTTTACTCCCAGATACTCAAATTCTTCACATCCTCTAATATACCTCTTTTCATCTTCTAATATCAAATCTTCGGTTTCGGCTCCACATCCCATATAAAATGTTTTTTTCTAAATTTATTTTCAAACCCCAGTTATCGTATTCGTCCAATAATTTTCTGAGCATAAACTCCATGTCTTCATATTCTTGAGCAATTATTATCTGGTCATCCGCAAATAACAGTGTATATATTGTATCTGTTGATCCATCTCCAATTGGTACTCCCATTCCTGAACATTTTTTGCTCCAGTTTGACAGTGGTTTATGTATGAATATCGTAAATAATGTTGGTGATATGCTACAACCTTGACGAAGGCATTTTGTTAATTTAATTTCTTCTGATATATATTTTCCAATTTTGATTTTAGATACTGCATTTTTATACAAATTTTTATTGCATTAATAATTGTATCGTTTATGGCCATATCTTCTAATGCTTCCCACAACTTTTGTAAAGGTACAATGTCATATGCCTTTTCTAAATCCACAAATATGAAATGAACTTGTTGTATATGTATTTAACTATAAACATGTCATATTTTATTTAAAATGCAACTGTACAAATATGAAGATTACACAGTGTGTATAAATTCTACTCTGTAAAGGTGCCTGGGTCACTGGTAAATTAATTATAAGATTATTGAAATTAGAAATGAACAAGATGTCTCCTTTATATTATTCCAGGTACGTAGAGAACCTCCATCAAACAGCTGGTTCTGCGCAATAAAACACACACCATGTTTAGTTTTAATTGCCATTACGTGCAGGTACTAGCGTTTCACAAATGTACACTATATTTATTGCAATATCTTTAAGGAAATTAATACTATGGTAATTTTATCTGCTCCTGTGATGCTGCGATACGTTTTGTCAACCAGCAGTCGTGCATATCTGAGTCCTTAAAAATAGCAGCTTCTTCTCATACTTAGAGTTCTCATTATGCCGGACATGAGTGTAGAGTTTACTGACAGAAAGGCAAGGAATCTTAACTACCTAAAGTTTGAATATCACATACTTATATTAAGGTACAGTTTTCTCAACCTCTATAATAAATAAGAAAGTTAAATTTTAACTTACTTACTTACTCACTGGCACAATCGAACCTATAGGTTTCATGGCCGCGCGGACATAAGCTCTCCATACATCCCTATCCTGAGCTAATGCTTTCCAATCATTCCCTGTATAATCTACTTCCCTCAAATCATAGTTAATGTTATTCTCCCACCTCATTCTTGGTCTACCAACTGGACGTTTTCCCTCTGGCTTTCCTACAAGAAGCTTCCATGCAAGTATTTCATTCCCCATACGTGCAACATGTCCTGCCCATCGCAGTCTACGAGACTTAACTGTTCTTATTATATCTGGCTTCGTATAAAGACCATGTAGTTCGTTGTTAAGTAGTCTTCTCCATTCACCTGTCTGTTCATCTCTCTTTGGTCCAAAAATTTTCCTAAGTACTTTATTCTCAAATACTTGTTATCTCCTTTCCTCCCTTAAAGTAAGAGTCCATGTTTCACACCCATATAATATAACTGGTACAATAATAGTTTTATATATTTTCAGCTTAACGTTTTTTGAAAGGAGTTGAGACATCAAGAGTCTCTGCAATGTATAATAGCACGCATTTCCAGAATTAAGCCTATGTTTAATTTCCTTGTGCATCTCATTCCTATTTGTGATTATTGTTCCTAGGTATTTGAATTCGGCCACTTCCTCAAAATTTCCCTCATTTGTCATTAGCTGTCCATTTCCATTATATAATGTATTTCTACGTGTGACCATATATTTAGTTTTACTGATATTTACTTCCAGTCCTAATTTCTTAGTGTTACTCAATATTGTGTGCGTGTTGTCCTTTAGTATTTCCTCGCTATCGGCCAATAGTACTACATCATCAGCATAAACTAACAGCTTATTAATTTTAACTACAGATGTCATATCATATATGTATGTATTCATGAAACAAATATTAGGCAATGGCCTAGCGATAGGTTATACATACATATAACCTCCTATTTTAACTTATTAAAAATCCTCAAATCATGTCCAACTCAGGATCGGTTCAAGGGATGAGATTAAGTTCCCAGACTATTTGGGCGTCATGCCCAAGATTTTACGAAGGATGGCGTTAGCGTGGAAACAGATGGCATATTTTTAAATTTAACTTCAGAAATTTTTACACAAAATTTATAATTGTTCATTGTTTCTTTTCCAATGCTTAATTGCATATACTCATATAATTCTCTGCTATAAGAGCCTCTCCTTCACGAATCATTAGATAATTCGGTTCTTCATACTCGCTCACACTTGTTTTCGCACTTATGTCACTTCACTCTTCCAGAACAAGGACATGGCTGACTCTCGCGATAAACACTGCCGTTTCACTGATTGGTAATCAGGAACTTACCATTTATAAATGCGAGAGACGATAAAGCTATACTCCGAATTAACTTCTCTCGAATGGAGGACTCGAAAGACTGATTCTTCCAGAATCAGAGACGTATCTGGAAGTTCCGAGCGGGTCCCATTGACTCGTGAGTCGTCAGCTTAGGTATTCTTTTCTACCTTATAAAGCGAGACCTGATAATCGCCGTCGCCTGCGAATGTCAAAGGTTGTCCCAACAATTTATTTTCAGTGTGATGATAAAATGTGTTCAACTTCCAGGATATAGAAATGTTCAACATAAAGACAGCATTTAATATGAAATAATATATAAATTTGTCTGCTTCTATTAAAATAATATAAATATGTCCAACCTAAAGAGTTGTCCATCATTCACGGATGTCCATATGGAGTGTATTACTATATATATATCTTGGTGCTCCGTAGCGAGAGTTCTTTAACAAGCTAATTTAGTTATGCGTGTTTATCTTAAAAATGTAAACGAATGACGTGGGGTTAGCACATCACATCAGTGAGACATCTAGTAGGCAATTAAGGTATTATTTGGAAGGATGAAGATAGGTTAAATTTTGCAAAGTTACCTTTTTATTCAGGTATGTGGTTCTTTTACGAGCCTGAAAATCTTCAGACTCGGGATCCACGGTTTAATCCCTCTCGGAGAACTTGTCTCCTAGATTTTTCCATCTTAATAGTTCAACGATCCCACCGGGTTTAAACCCGCGACCCTCGGGACTAGAGTCATTACATATATATTCTTCTCAAATGGTACTACAGCACAACAAGGACCTTCGCCTCCTCCAGACATCCCTCTCCATAGAAGAAAGCCTTTCCCAATGGTTTATTTGACATTTTTTTAAGATCCTGGCGCACACAATCCCACCATCTATTCTTAGGTCTTCCTCTCAATCTGTTTCCTTGAGGTTGTGAACAGAAGATTTGTTTTACTTTTCTATTATTTTGCATCCTATTTGTCCAATCCATCTCAAACGGACAAGCCTTATGCGTGAGACAATATCATAATAATTGTATTAATTCTTTATTATATCTTCTTCTCCAGATGTTATCTACACAAACTGCTCCCAATATTCTTCTCAGTACATTTCTTGTAAAAATATATAAATGATTAGAGGTATAAGAATCAAGTACCCAAGTTTCCAGAACCATAAGTAACGATTGGTCTAATTCAAATGCTCTTTAATATGACAAAATGAACATATATCTTAATATATAAAAATTTCGTGTCACGTTGTTTGTCCGCGATGGAAACCTAAACTACTGAACCGATTTTAATAAAATTTTGCACACTGTGTGCAGTTTGATCCAACTTGAGACTTAGGGTAGTTTATAACTAAAGTTACAGTCGCATTATTTTTTATTGCAAATTATTTATTTATTATTTAACAAAGAGTTATAATTATCTGTGAGTTCCATACGATTCTAACAGATGGCGGTGTAAGGTAATTTGATAAGGTAATTGGTTTATTATTTAACAAAGAGAGACCCAGATGGCTGTGCTTTTTGTTGCAACCGCGAATTTCAATTGAATTACAAATATTGATTATTTCATAATTTAAGTGTGTTCAGTGTTATTTTATTTTCAATATTATTAATTTCGTGTGTAAGTATTAGTTTTAAGTAATCTGGCTGAAAGATAGCAACTTAATTTATATTTTTAACGTATACCTTAGCCACAGCAACGCGTGGCCGGGACTTATAGTATATATATATATATATATATATATATATATATGTAACGAAATTACCGCAGCTCTTAATTTATAAAAAAAATTCTAATAATGTCAGATAAATTAGAATCAGATGTGTATTTTTATTAAGAGTTTTGTTTATACCCTCTTCACAGCCGTCGCCCTAAAACTTTTGTTTCTATAAACATGACTATTTAACTCACTTGCTTTTGAATGAGAACACACCCCAAACATACAATCCCTTATATTCCGATTGAGGGTCTTTCCACTTTTCAGCGGTTGCCCTTTTACCAGCCGGCTGCTGGTCCTTCACATCCACATGTGTCAATCACAGAGGTAGATGATCAACAGCCAGTGTAGGGGTGACATGTGGTTAGCATGTCGAGTCCCCCAGCTGTTATAGCTGGTTCCTCAACCTGGAGCCGCTACTTATTGTAGCTACCCAATTGCCTCACGATGCTGGGTGGGCACCGGTCCCATACTGGCCGAAATACCATGAGAAAATTTCTTCCCCCATGGAGACTCGAACCAGCGCAAGTCCCGTAGCTCTGCGCCAAGGCTTCCTACCTTAACCGCTCGGCTACGGCGCGGGACCAATCCCTTATATGAGATACTTAGAAACCAATCAGTTCCTACTGGAGACGCATCAGGATCTGCAACGTCTACAGCATCTTAACTAATAGTAGCGCATACTCGTCCTGCTGATGATGGAAGTTAACTTCCGAAAGGCCTACAGTTAATATTTTATATACATCATTTTAACAACAGAGTTGAGGATGACGGCACCTGCTAATAGGTACATTTTAAATTTTAATTAAGTTGAGTAGACGGACCTACAAGGTAACTGTTTTATAGTTTTTAACCTACATTATATTATTGTTAACTAATACCTCAACGGAAAATCACCATGAATTTTGCTGGTATCGATCTTATGTTTAACTCATGCCCCAAATGGTAGTCCATGACCAAACACGTTTCAATGATTTCTGTTATAAGACCAATCACAGTCGTGTTTCACCTCTCGTTTTATCGATTACTCTTTATCAGCTCCTGCTTTTCTGATAAAGAGAGCTCCTACTTTTTTAATGTTCTGAACAGATCAGAGCATTATTTCTCCAACAAATACATTCAATATACAGTGTGATTATAAAGTCCCAGTACATTTTAAAGAAATCGCTTACATATCGTATTTCTGTTACAGCCATTCGAAAGATACAAATATGTTCACCATTGAAGAGCGGATAGAGATTGTTGCTGCGTGTTTAAGAGGCCAGTCGTACGAAGAAGTTAGAGACTGATTCCAAAGGAAACCCTCACGGGAGATGTGTATCTTGATATGTTGCAACTTTCTTACAGCAAGATGGTATCATTGATACAGTGATGATGCAACAAGATGGAGCACCACCACACTTTGCTCTGGCTATACGCGGGTATCTCAATGACAGGTTTCCCAAAAGGTGCATTGGAAGGGCATCTCCTCGTATCTGGGCACCTCGTTCACCAGACCTCGCACCTCTGGACTTTTTTGCTTGGGGTTCATCAAGCAACAGGTGTACAGAACCAAGTTTCCTAATCTGCAAGTGCTGAAAGAACGCATACGCCAAGCGAGTGAAATGATTACAGAGGATATGTTGGTGCATGTTTTCCGGGCGACGGTGCGTCGTTGGGAAACATGTTTTGAGATTGATGGAGGTTATGTTGAACACTAACTTGATAGTAGAAACTACCTTATAGTTTTTGTTTTATTTGCGCTACGTTATCCACAAAATGTACTGGGACTTTATAATCACACTGTAGTACATAATGAACAGATTCCTTGATTTAACTGAGTTGTTTACTAAAAAAATAAATTAATATTCTCTAATGTTGATTACAACATACAGTTTGATGTGTTTCATTATTTCTCTACTAGGGTGCATTCTTACAATATTGCGATCCACATTTCTGATTTGTTTTCAAACATCGCACTGTCTAATTCTCCTATTTAAGATCCTACATACCTCGATACCCAATTATTTATCATCCCGTTTCCAGTATCTATCCTCAAACCATAACTTAAACACAAGATCACAACATAGTCTCTTGCTTAATATACCGCAACATAGGACATCACATCACTCCATGTCATATTCCATCTCCACTTCTCGCAACTGGAATTCCCTACCACAAGAAATAAGGAGTTGCCGGACATTGGCATCTTTTAAAAGAAATCTAAATTTATATTTGCTCTAAACTCGACTTCATTATTATCCAATGTAAGATATATATATTAATTGGTGTTTGCAGTATAATGTATCATATTTATATTATTATTATTATTATTTTTATTATTATCGTATCATTATTGTTGTTACCCTATAAAATGTTGTTTGTACATGACATTTACATTGCTACATTTATTGTATCTTTAACTGTTTATAATTAGTATAGTGTATATCTATATTTGTCGAATATTTATTTGTATTTGTGCTGGTT
The DNA here is from genome assembly GCA_030220185.1 of Diploptera punctata. Classification (NCBI taxonomy): domain Eukaryota; kingdom Metazoa; phylum Arthropoda; class Insecta; order Blattodea; family Blaberidae; genus Diploptera; species Diploptera punctata. The sequence continues at coordinate 132,369 of JASPKZ010006832.1, read as the reverse complement.
GAGTGGAAGAGAGGGCCTTATGGCCTTAACTCTGCCAGAATAAATAAAGTATTATTATTATTATTATTATTATTATTATTATTATTATTATTATTATTATTATTATTATTATTATTATTATTATTATTATTATCGTATCATTATTGTTATTACCCTATAAAATGTTGTTTGTACATGACATTTACATTGTTACATTTATTGTATCTTTAACTGTTTATAATTAGTATAGTGTATATCTATATTTGTCGAATATTTATTTGTATTTGTGCTGGTTGAGTGGAAGAGAGGGCCTTATGGCCTTAACTCTGCCAGAATAAATAAAGTATTATTATTATTATTATTATTATTATTATTATTATTATTATTATTATTATCGTATCATTATTGTTATTACCCTATAAAATGTTGTTTGTACATGACATTTACATTGTTACATTTATTGTATCTTTAACTGTTTATAATTAGTATAGTGTATATCTATATTTGTCGAATATTTATTTGTATTTGTGCTGGTTGAGTGGAAGAGAGGGCCTTATGGCCTTAACTCTGCCAGAATAAATAAAGTATTATTATTATTATTATTATTATTATTATTATTATTATTATTATTATCGTATCATTATTGTTATTACCCTATAAAATGTTGTTTGTACATGACATTTACATTGTTACATTTATTGTATCTTTAACTGTTTATAATTAGTATAGTGTATATCTATATTTGTCGAATATTTATTTGTATTTGTGCTGGTTGAGTGGAAGAGAGGGCCTTATGGCCTTAACTCTGCCAGAATAAATAAAGTATTATTATTATTATTATTATTATTATTATTATTATTATTATTATTATTATTATTATTATCGTATCATTATTGTTATTACCCTATAAAATGTTGTTTGTTACATGACATTTACATTGTTACATTTATTGTATCTTTAACTGTTTATAATTAGTATAGTGTATATCTATATTTGTCGAATATTTATTTGTATTTGTGCTGGTTGAGTGGAAGAGAGGGCCTTATGGCCTTAACTCTGCCAGAATAAATAAAGTATTATTATTATTATTATTATTATTATTATTATTATTATTATTATATTATTATTATTATCGTATCATTATTGTTATACCCTATAAAATGTTGTTTGTACATGACATTTACATTGTTACATTTATTGTATCTTTAACTGTTTATAATTAGTATAGTGTATATCTATATTTGTCGAATATTTATTTGTATTTGTGCTGGTTGAGTGGAAGAGAGGGCCTTATGGCCTTAACTCTGCCAGAATAAATAAAGTATTATTATTATTATTATTATTATTATTATTATTATTATTATTATTATTATTATTATTATTATTATCGTATCATTATTGTTATTACCCTATAAAATGTTGTTTGTACATGACATTTACATTGTTACATTTATTGTATCTTTAACTGTTTATAATTAGTATAGTGTATATCTATATTTGTCGAATATTTATTTGTATTTGTGCTGGTTGAGTGGAAGAGAGGGCCTTATGGCCTTAACTCTGCCAGAATAAATAAAGTATTATTATTATTATTATTATTATTATTATTATTATTATCGCCATTAACAATAATTATATAAATATTTTGAAATACCGGTAACTATATTTAAATGAAGACTTTTGAGTAAACAGCTTAATTTTACTCATTAAATAGCCCTAACAAATGTCACTCTTGATTTCCAAATCCCCTAGATAATTTGGAAATCGCTCGTGGCATTACTTATGATAAACGCTGGACTTAGTCTGCTTATGCTCTTATCCATCCATACAATAATAAAATAAAAACTATAATTGATCTAAAGTCGCCCAATTACAGTTGTTTCACCTTGCGTGTAGAGTATTTAGTATTCAATGTATTTCATTGGATTTGCTACAAAACTCTCGCTAACATGCTCCGGGTCACAGAACAGATGCTGTGTTTAGATTATAGAATGGCGCTGTGTCCAAAAACCGCATTGGGTGTCTGTAATAAAAGATAGGGAATGGGGGTTAGGTTGTACACCGGTCTTGTTTTACGAGACCCATCTTGGTAGACGCAAGTGTAATCTCCCAAGTAACGACTGGAACAAGATCGCAGCCAGCTGCCCACTGCAAAGTGGCGTCCAGTACTGCCTCTACCCCATTACACTCCTCTATTGATATATCATACAGATACTTGGATGAGAGACACGAAGAGAAAATTTATTATAGCCATATATATATAACTAACTCACTGACGCTTACAACTGAATGGTATTAATAAGCTGTTAGTTTATGCTGATGATGTAGTATTGTTGGCCGATAGCGAGGAGATACTAAAGGACAACACGCACACACTATTGAGTAACACTAAGAAATTAGGACTGGAAGTGAATATCAATAAAACTAAATATATGGTCACACGTAGAAATTCATTAAATAATGGAAATGGACAGCTAATGACAAATGAGGGAAATTTTGAGGAGGTGGCTGAATTCAAATACCTAGGAACAATAATCACAAACAGGAATGAGATGCACAAAGAAATTAAACATAGGCTCAATTCTGGAAATGCATGCTATTATGCATTGCAGAGACCCTTGATGTCCCAACTCCTTTCAAAAAACGTTAAACTGAAAATATATAAAACTATTATTCTACCAGTTATATTATATGGATGCGAAACATGGACTCTTACTTTAAGAGAGGAAAGGAGATTACAAGTATTTGAGAATAAAGTACTTAGGATTTTTTTTTTGGACCAAAGAGAGATGAACAGACAGGTGAATGGAGAAGACTACATAACAGTGAACTACATGGTCTTTATAGGAAGCCAGATATAATAAGAACAGTTAAGTCCCGTAGACTGCGATGGGCAGGACATGTTGCACGTATGGGGAATGGGAGACTTGCATGGAAGCTTCTTGTAGGAAAGCCAGAGGGAAAACGCCCAGTTGGTAGACCAAGAATGAGGTGGGAGAATAACATTAACTACGATTTGAGGGAAGTGGATTATACAGGGGATGATTGGAAAGCATTGGCTCGGGATAGGGATGTATGGAAAGCTTATGTCCGTGCGGCCATGAACCTACGGGTTCGATAGTGCCAGTGAGTAAGTAATAATTTAGTTACACTTGTTTTCGTATAGATGACACTTGAGTGGTCCGTGGTCCGCGTTCCGCCTCATACTGACATCTAGGAAACCGAGGTAGTACTAGGACGGGAAAATTCGGTAAATCTTTTACCAGCCCGAAAATCTTCAGACTCGGGACCCACGGCTTAAAAAAATCCATCGACCCCGGCCGGGTTTGAACCCGCGACCCTCGAGACCAGAGGCAAGGAGCATAACCACTAGTCCACCGCGGCCGATTGTATATTTTATACAGAGGGCTTTGGTTGTTGGGTGTGTTCTCATTTATCAAATTTTTATTTTCTGCTTCCTTGATAAACATGAAACAAAATCAACATCCTGGAAGAAATTGAAATTATCAAGGAAGCAGAAAATAAAAATTTAATAAATGAGAACACACCCATCAACCAAAGCCCTCTGAATAAAATATTTAAATAATTTATAACAGTACCATAAGAATTCCTGAGGATGGAGCATGTCTTTGAAAAGCTTTGAATTTTAATAGTGTGACAACGTTTATAACAGAAGTTATTATAGTTGAAGACTACTGTTTTATAAGGCACGATTTTATTTATAATTGTAACAATCATGCCCTGTTTAATCCATCCTCTTCAGGTTTAAATGCTCAGTACATTTCCCCAGAAACCGGATTTAAGTTTGCGTAAATCATATTGTCTATATTCAGAAATTTAACACAAACAAAAGATAACGGTACTTGAGATCGCAATAAGGGTGAAGACCAAAACACATTCCTCTGACATTCATAAATGTTAACAAAAGATTGCCCTGTCAAGGGATGTACAAAATATTGCAAAAATATATAACAGCAGAGTTAAAAGCGAGTGTATCTCGTCTTCTGAGTTGAAGGCCATTTAACTGCCGACGAGTCTGGCTCGCTTCCATCTCCTATCCTCCAATCACAATTTGAGTACACGATCACACCAGAACCTCCTAATTCACATCTCACAACACAGAACCTCTAGTTCCTCTACTGTATTTACTGCTAGGCTCTACAATTTCTTAACAGAAAGAATCATTCACTGCCGGACATTAGCTTCCTTTAAGAGAAGAATAAATTTATTTTCTTTCTAATTATTCTTTCAATCACTTAATTGTCGGTTTCTAATTTGTCTGCTATAATAGTATATTGCGATACAAGTGAGGTAAGCACTTGTTACTGATCGAGAAAAAGTTTTTTTCAATTTTCGAGATCTGTTACGTGTGGTCGGTGTGACTAATTTTTATTAAATATAGTAATATATTAATTAAAATATTGGTTGGATGTAAATGACTTCTATGAGAAAGAAACATTTGGTGATCGTTGCTACGTAACTTTTCATTTGTTTTATTATAAGCAAGGATTGTTGGCTGTGGAGACATTTTTATATGTAGCACCGTGATTAGAATCTGTTTGATAATTTTATTATGGAAGGAGTCATGGTAGATGATAGAGAAATTGAAGAAGCCTGGAGAGTGGGATGTTCTGCATTAATTCCGGAAAAGTCTAAAGAAAGGTACGAGTTAGTGTACAAAACATTCAAGAAATGTTTTATTTTACTTACCGAACGTGTGCTTTTTGAGTCCAATCAGCATTGCGATTTCTTTTGTTTGCATAGCAACCAGGTTAGATGTGGGAACGTTGACTTACTTCCAGTAACAACAATATTGGTAAGTATAAGAAATTAGTCACATCGACCAAAAAAAATATTTACTTGATTCGTGTTAATTCAAATTTAATTTGTATAAATATTTACTTATAATAATTGTATATATTTAAAAATGCTTTTAACAGAAACTAGAAGAGAATTATAGGCTATGCTACACTGGATAACGGAAAGGGTGACTTAATAGAACCTATAACAGAAGAGGAGGTAAGAAACGTGTTGAGAACAGCAAAAAATGGAAAAGCGGCAGGTCCAGGAGGAATAACCATGGAACTAATTAAATATGGTGGTTCAGGAATTTTAAGAATTTTAACTAGACTTTTTAACCAAGTGATAGAAGGAGATCCTATTCCAGACGAGTGGAAGTTATCGTATATTAGTGCAATACACAAAAATAAAGGGAATAAAAGAGATCCAGCAAACTGTAGAGGGATCAGTGTTATGGCAGCAATTAGTAGAATGTTAAGTACAATTATTAAAATTAGATTGGAGGAACTAATACAAAATAAAGTATCAGAAGAACAAACAGGTTTCACAGCAGGTTAATCGTGCCTTGATAATATATTTGTGATTAGGCAGATTATGGAAAAGATGTTGGCTAAAGGAAAATAAGTGCATATGGCATTTATAAACCTTGAAAAGGCACATGACTCTGTGCCCATCAACAAGCTCTGGGTGGCAATGGAGAAGTCTGGAATACCTAAATCTCTTGTACATTTTATAAAAAGAATGTATGATTGTAAAACAAGTATTAAGGTTGGAAATAGAGTATCCTCAGAATTTGATATAACAAAAGGATTAAGACAAGGAAGCTGGATGTCACCAACATAGTTCATGATATATTTAGAAGATGTATTAATGAAATGGAATAAGTTATGTAGGGGAATGAGAATCAACATTAATGGCCATTTACTGCACAATTTATTATTCGCTGATGGCCAGATTATAATAGGACAAGATAAAGAAGATATAGAATATATGATCAGAAAGTTGGTCGATGCATTTGAGGTAGGTGGACTGTAGATAAATTGTATTAAAAGAGAATATATGGTAATCGGAGGAAATTCAGAAGACCTACAAATAAATAATATGATAATTAAATATATTGAAGAATTTAAATATCTTGGATCTATAATAGATAAATCTGGTACTTGTGAAAAATATGTTATTAACAGAGTAAATTGTGCAACGAAGGCGATTAGATCCCTGAATGGTCTTTTATGGAATAGAAATTTGACCAGAAAAACAAAAAAGGGATTATACAGACAATAATAGAAAGTATACTTGCATATGGATCAGAAAGCTGGACAATAAATGAAAGGATGCAGAAAAGAATCTTGGCGACAGAAATGGATGGATTACGGAGAAGTGTGAGAATATTCAGGCTATAACATAGGCTATTCGAAATACATATATCAGACAAGAAATGGATGCACAAGAAACTGTTATCGATAGGATAACAAAGAGAGCTCTACAGTGGTATGGACATGTACAACGGATGTCGGAAGACCAGTGGCCTAAACAGGTGTTGGATTGGATGGTACCAGGCAGAAGGAACAGGGGGAGAAGTAGAAGAGTATGGTATGAGGGAATATATGATGACATGATGAAGAGGGGTATGGAAGATGGACAATGGGAAGATAGGAATCTCTGGAAAGCAGGAATCAAAGGCAAACTGCTGAAAAGTGGAAATCCTGTATTAAGTATTAAGTAAGTAAAAATAGTACGAGTATATGGTATGATCTACGTAATGTAAATTCTTTCTGTATTTAATATTTATCGCTGGTTCAGTAAAAGAGAAGGCCTTATGGCCTTAACTCTGCCAGTTTAAATATATTATTATTATTATTATTATTATTATTATTATTATTATTATTATTATTATTATTATTATTATTATTATTATTATTATTATTATTATTATTATTATTATTATTATTATTATTATTATTATTATTATTATTATTATATATTATTATTATTATTATTATTATTATTATTATTATTATTATTATTATTATTATTATTATTATTATTATTATTATTATTATTATTATAGAAGAAAATTTAGGGACAATTAAATACACTGAAGAATATAAGTATTTGGGAATTAAAATGACTAAAGGTGGAAAACAAGAGACAGAGATAAGAAACAGGATCAATATAGGAAAGTATGCTATATCTGCCCTAAATGGAATAGTATGGGACAAACATATCTTCGAAGAAACAAAAAACTATTTTTAACACAATAATCAGAAGCATTATTACCTATGGAGCTGATGTGTGGGCTTTAAATGCACAAATGAAAACAAAATTACTCGCCACTGAAATGGACTACGTGCTGCAAGATTATCCAGGAAGGATAAAATCAGAAATTCATATATAAAAGAAAAATGCAGGTACAATATTCAATATTAGATTTTATAAAGAAGAAACAATTAAATTGGTACGGACACATTAGAAGGATGGAAGAAGGAAGACTACCTAAGATAATCATGGATTGGGAACCACAGGGAAGGAAAAAGAAGGGTAGACCAAATATTACGTGGATTCAGGGAATCAATGAAACTAAGAGGGAATGGGAAATAGAAGAAGATATATGGATGAACAGACAAGAATGGAAAAATGTGTTGAAACAAATGTGTAGTTAACTGTAAACATATGTACCGGAAAAATGTATATTCATTGTAAAAGCCGGAATAATAATATAAAATTATTATTATTGTTATTATTATTATTATTATTATTATTATTATTATTGTTGTTGTTGTTGTTGTTGTTGTTGTTGTTGTTGTCCAACTCTGTCTCTCGAGGTAGATTGCTGCCTTGTCACGCAGCGGTCTCAGGTTCAGTTTCCGATCCGTATAAGCTCTTGGGTGAGGTTTTTCCGGAGTGTTTCCTCATCAGGAAGCTTAGGGTCCAACGGTCCCCGAAAATCATATCATTCATCACTTACCAGTGTGGAAAGTATCGGGAAGTTACCACATCTACAATTCCTAGTAAAGCTGCAAAGTGTAGCATGAAAATGCTATGATTGCAGTGAAAGAACTATCCTCAGGCAGAACATAATAGAATAGAATAATAATAATAATAATAATATTATTATTATTATTATTATTATTATTATTATTATTATTATTATTATTATTATTATTATTATTATTATTATTATTAGTCACAGAAATTGACTTTTAAGAAGATCTGCAAGATTAAATGAATTTAGAAAAGATATTGTACAAGAGATTGAAGATATCCAACTAAGATGGTATGGACATATAATGAGAAGAAGGGACACAGAAACAAACAAAGAAGTATTGAAATGGATGCCTCCTTGTAAAGGGAAACGTGGTAGACCAAAGCCTAAGTGAATAAAGGGAATTCAAGACAACATGAAGAAGAGAAATATGACAAAAGCAGACACAGAAGATCTGGGTGTGTTGAAAAAACAAATGTATACTTCAGTTGAGCATACCTGTGTAAATAACAGAAACAGTCCTAAAATAAAGTTAAAATTATTATTATTATTATTATTATTATTATTACTATTATTATTATTATTATTATTATTATTATTATTATTATTATTATTATTATTATTATTATTATTATTATTAAATATTACAAAAATATAATAAAATGAATGGGGTAATACGAAGACATTTTGGTAAACAGATGAGGACAGAGACAAAACTAAGATTACATAACATCACATCAAAAGCTGCTCTAAAATACGGAAGTGAAATTTGGATTTTAAATAAAAGAAACTCTCATAAACTTCAAGTAAGCCAAATGCGCTTCTCACGATCATTGTTAGGAGTTAATAGACTGGATCACCAAAGGAACACTATTATCAGAGGAAAACTTGGAGTAACAAGTTTAAATGAAGATATACAAAGATACCAACAAGAATGGAAAAATCATCTGAGGAGAATGGCAAGAAATAGACTTCCAAAATTGGCATTCCAATATACCCCAACTGGACATAGGGACCAAGGAAGACCAAAACATCGGTGGAAAGATCAAGACCATCTTCGCTAGGTTTACCGTACAGGCCACATGGCCTAAAACGAATTTGTTCATGATGATGATGATGACGATTATTATTATTATTATTATTATTATTATTATTAATAAAACTATTATTCTACCAATTATATTATATGGATGTGAAACATGGACTCTTACTTTAAGGGAGGAAAGGAGATTACGAGTATTTAAGAATAAAGTTCTTAGGAAAAAATTTGGACCAAAGAGAGATGAACAGACAGGTGAATGGAGAAGACTGCATAACAGTGAGCTACATGATATTTATAGGAAGCCAGATATAATGAGAACAATTCTCATAGACTGCGATGGGCAGGACATGTGGCACTAATGGGGAATGAAAGACGTGCATGGAAGCTTCTTGTAGGAAAACCAGAGGGAAAACGCCCAGTTGGTAGACCAAGAATGAGGTGGGGGAATAATATTAACTATGATTTGCGGGAAGTAAATTATACAGGGGATGAATGGGAAACATTGGCTCAGGATAGGTATGTATGGACAGCTTATGTCCGCGTGGCCATGAACCGACGGGTTATATGTGCCAGTGAGTTAGTTAGCTATTAACTTATTGTGTTCATACTTGCCTGCGCTCGTACATAACCACAGGAACAAAATATTATCATAAGTAATGCCACCAGTGATTTCCAAATTATCGATAAATTCACGACTCAAGAAGTGAGAAGTGAATTTGTGTAGAGAATTTGGAAATCAAGAGTGGCATTTGTAAGGACTATTTAACGAATAAAATTAAGCTGTTTACTCACAAATCATTGTTTAACTATAGTTATTTTAAAATATTTATATATTTAATGTAAACGGCGATGTTTGAAAACAAATCAGAAATGTGAGGTTATGTTCATTCACTGCTGCTTGATCATATTATTTATTGCCAAATAAGATCGCAATATTGTAAGAGTGCACCCAAGTGGAGAAATAATGAAACGCATCAAACTATATATCATAAGCAACATTACGGGTTATTTATTTATTTTTTTAGTAAACAACTCAGTAAAATCAAGGAATCTTTTCATTATTTGCTATATCCAATGTATTTGTTGGAGAAAAATAATTATTTGACCTGTTCAGAACATTAAAAAGAAGGAGCTTTCTTTATCACAAAAACAGGAGCTGATAAAGAGAAATCGATAAAGAGCGAGGTGAAACACGACTGTCATTGGTTGTAAAACAACATTCATTGAAACGCGATTGGTCATTGACTAGCTTTTGGGGCATGAGTTAAATAGTCTTCCTAAAGCTTGTATCTGCCTGCTGTATATTCTCTTACCTCTTGTTTGAAAGCTTGTAACATAAATAACAGTAATATTGGTAAAGTAGAGAAGGCAGTGCGAGTTAACCTGATCTTGTAGTCACTAGATGACCGGAACACGCGCTAAACATAACCTAGCGTTTTACAACTCTAGGCTGCGGCACCATATTAACACGTTCGACCACCGCAACACAATGTTGTCTTTCTAATACAAACAAATTACATTCTGTTCAGCTGTACACCTTGTCATACACATGTGGTATCTAAAACAGTTCCCAATTTTATCAAGGAATACTTTAACTATCAAATGCGTTATACTAGCTAATACCCGGCGTGCGCAGCTACACCTACGGGGTGAATCATAAATATGGCTATACGTTTGATCGCGTTGTGTGATGAAAATATCACCATTACAGGAAATATGAAATTACCGTTGGAAAGGCAATTATTCAAATTACAAAAATGGAATAAAACAAAACAGTGTAGAACTTAAGTCATTAGTCAAAATGGCGTTGAATATGCAACAGCAAATTACAATTGCTGCATGAGCAATAACGTATGCTAATGATCGTGAGGCCGCAAGACCGGCAAGACGTGAGTTTAACGTAGCATTGCAGCCGACTGTGGGGAAGTGGAGAAAACGACTGATGGAAACGGGAAGGATGCAGAAAATCAAACCTCCTGGAAGGCCTCGCATTAGCACGGATGCAGAAACAACGAAGAGAATTGTGGAGGCGTTCGACGCTAGCCCAAAAAAAATCAACCGGTAAAGCTGCACGTGAGCAGTGGTTTCATTTGTTTTGTTCCATTGTTGTTATTTGAAGGATTCCCTTTCCAATGATAACATCACATTTCCTTTAATAATTATATTTTCGTCACAAAATGCGATCAAACGTATAGCCATATTTATGAATCACTCTGTAATTAAATGATTTGTTTTTGCATTTAGTTGAATAAGTAAAAGGAAAAATAATTGTATATCATTATTTTTACATACCCTGTGCTGATTATCCGGCGTTGCCCGGGAATCTACGCATCCCGATGTACTTGACATAAATAAGCTGAAAGACAAAATTCGTTATTTTTGGTTATCCATTAAAGAATACCCGCCGTGCGCTGCTATGCTTGCCCGGGAATCTACTTATCCCGATCTTCTTGGCATCAATGAAAGTCAAAAATGGTTATTGTGAGTTATCCTTAAAAAGATAAACATATGCTGTCGAGGATTATTCTGTAGAGTTTTCTGAGATATTCAATTCTGTGTACAATAATTTTGTGTATTTGTTATGGTTTAGGCAGCGTAAGCCATTTAAGCTTACAAAAAGCGACATTTTTTCACGTTTTTCACTACAGAAGGTGATTTTTAAGGGTGAAAGGCTTGAGCATTCCCCATTCATTTTATTATATTTTTGTAATTTTGAATCAATGTCACTCTTATACTCTGCAAATACACTTCCTAAGTAAGAGAAATCTGACACTTGTTCTATAATTTTTCCATCAATCTCAATTTTCACCCGTTGTATGTTTTTTCCACACATTGCCATTGTTTTGGATTTTGAAGTGGAAATTTTCATATTATATTTGCTGGCAATTTTGAATAATTGATACGCTGCTATTTGTAAGCTATCTTCGGAATCTCATAATATTATTTGATCATCAGCATATAATATTGTTTGAATTATTTTATTCCTAGTTATTGAAATTCCACTATTTACTGTTTGTTTTCATTCTTTAATATATACATTTAATAACATTTCCATCATCAGTGTTGTACTTTTAGCAGAATCTGAAAATGAGCTCCAAATGTTAGCATATAAATTTAAATTAATAGCCAATAGATATAATTGTAAAATATCAATAAATAAGTCAAAAGTAGTGGCATTTATTGGTAAATATGGAATTAGATCAAAAATTGTACTGGATAACAAAATAATAGAACAAGTATCACATTTCCAATATTTAGGATGTGATATAACTTATAGAGAAAATAAAGATATAGAAAATAAAGTAAATAAATTTCAGGCTATTTGTGGAACCATAAAAAGAACCTTAGGTCGGAAAACAAGGAAAGATACGAAACTTAAATTATATAAAACAATGGCTGTTCCTTTGTTGTTGTATGGAAGTGAAAATTGGATAATGAAATCAAGGGATAAAAGCAGGATACAGACTGCGGAAATGCTGTTTTTACGTAATGTAAAAGGATGCACAAGAGCGGATAGAATAAGGAATGAAACTATACGAGAAGAAATAAATATATATAAAATTGAAGATAAAATCAGCGAAAATAATAAGAAATGGACAGAACACTTAATGAGAATGAACAACGAAAGAATACCAAAAAGAACCTTCCTGTATAATCCCAGAGGAACAAGAGATGTTGGCCGACCACGTAGAAGATGGACTCCACTTTTAACTCGCCGGAACAGGCTGCATAGCCTAAACCTTGTAGTAGAAGAAGAAGAATAACATTTCCTCTGAAAGACACTTATTTAGCTTAAATTTGAAAATGTCCCACAATAACACAATGTATTGTAAGTGGTAGTGCAATTTGATGTAGAAACAAGCTATCTATCTTATAATAAGCAACATCACTTGGATTTAAACGTCAATCCTAATTATACAGAGAGACTGGAGAATGGAGCTATTCTCTCATCAAAGCAGTCAGTAGGTCTGATTAGCTGAAAGCGAAGGATCTAGTCAACACCTTTGGCATCTCTGTGTTGATTAACTGTCCTCTGCTACTACTGACAAGTGTTGACATCCCTGATAGATGCACAATTGATTATTCACAGACACACTGCATTGATCTTACGAGGAGATCTGGCTACTGACAATCAAACAAGTGTTACAGTAGCACATTGTCCCATTTTAGCGAATTCCGTACGAATATAACTATGAAGGTCATTCTTATAAAAATGTTTCTTTAGATTTTAACGAACACATTTTAGTTAGATTAAAAAAATTAAAGGGAAAATTACTATTAACATTGTAATATTCTATAAGAATTAAAAAAATAATTTCCATAGCTTCGAATTATAGACACTGAAATTACAATGACAAAAAAATTGGGATATATATATATGTTATATTGCAGATTTTCGCGGATATAAGTATGAATACGAAAGTTTTCTTGGGTTTTCCGCGTCTTGGATTCAAGTTCGGCCTCTGGCCACTGATTCCGACGTTTCGGCATGATCCCACATGCCATTATCAAGGAATGATAAGTTAAAAAAGATGTCGGGATGTATTTTATTATATAAGTCCTAAACCTGTGACTCGAACATATCATTCCTTGATAATAGAATTTGGGATAATGCCGAAATGTCGGAATCAGTGGCCAGAGGCCGAACTTGAATCCAAGACGCGGAAAACCCAAGAAACCTTTCATATTCATATATACATATATCCATCCATAGTAATTCTGCCCGAGGGCAGGTCTTTCACTGCAATCATAGCATTTTCATGCTATGCTTTGGAGCTTTACTGGGGAATTGTAAGTGTGGTAGCTTCCCGTTGCTTTCCAATATATATATATATACACACACACACACATATATATATATATATATATATAGTTCTCGCTACATCTCGAAATAATGGAGTATATATATGGTAAGAAAAATAAATGCCTGGACGGGATTCGAACCCGGATCTCTGAGTCTGTACCTCAGTGTGATATCCATTACATATATATATATATATATATATATATATATATATATATATATATCCATAGTAATTCTGCCCGAAGGCAGGTCCTTCACTGCAATCATAGCATTTTCATGCTATGCTTGCAGCTTTACTAGGGAATTGTAGGTGTGGTAGCTTCCCGTTGCTTTCCACACCGGTGAAGGATGGTGATGATGATCATGATCATGATAAGGATGATGATGATGGCCATATGATTTCGGGACCGTTTGGGCCTTAAAGTTTTCCTGACATTTGTCTTACAGGTGAGGAAAACCCCCGATAAGAACCTCAACCAGAAAAACTGCCCCGACCGGGGATTGAACCCGGGCCCGCTGCGTGACAAGGCAGCACGCTACCACGTGCGGAGGACTTATATATATAAGAAAAATAAACGTTTGTATTAGATTTGCCCGATGGAGTAATGGATAGCACACTGGAGTACCAATGCAGAGATCCGGGTTCAAATCCCGTCCAGGCATTTATTTTTCTTATCATGTCATGGCAACTATTTTTTCTTTTGTGAGAATTTGAGTGTCGGTGAAAAATCTGAAATGTACATATGAAAGAACAAGGGATAAACGAAATTTAAAGAATTTAACAACACGCCAATATTTTGCTCCTCATGTTTATTAAGGTAAATGTCATACCAGCACAGTTTTCATGTTCCAGAATCATTACATCACATCATTTTATTTTATTTTCACTCTCTCTTTTTTTTACTCTCTTGTTCGCTCACTAACTCACTCTAAGTAGTCTCCTGCAACGTTCACAACACGCTGCCAACGATGTCGGAGGCACCGAACACCATCCGCTTCACCATTTTCTTCACCATGTGTGAATCTGGTCATCTGTTGTTGAACAGCATTTTTAATTTTCATTAGTGTCCCAAACCGCAAAAAAAGACAGTGAAAAAATAAAAAGGTGTGATGTGATGATTCTGGAACATGAATATTGTATTGATATGACAATTACCTTAATAAACATGAGGAGCAAAATGTTAGCGTATTGTTAAATTCTTTAAATTTCGTTTATCCCTTGTCATTTCATATGTATATTTTAGATTTTTCGCCCACGCTCAAATTTTCACAAAAAAAATAGTTGCCATGACTCATGCCCCAATCCTCGTATGTATATATACCATCAAAAGCGTGGGGTGATTTTTATCATTTTTATAGTTTCTTCTTAGAGACTTTACTTTTACCAATATCTGTTTATTATCAAATATATTAATTGATATAGAGCACCCCACGCTTTTCATGGTAAAATGATTTTCTTTTTGTTGATAACTCTAGTTTTATTCTAGATGTGTTGGAGATGATTCTTTTGTTGACCATTTTAATTTTATCCCAAGCGTGTTGGAAATTAAAATTATTTTTCATTTTTTAGTTCTGTTTTCTAATAAAGCGTGTTGTTTTAGTTTTTTACAACTATTACTTATTTTATATTATATACTGTAAGTAAGGAGTAACTTACCAGACACAAGAAAAATAAGTGTTTGAATTGGATTCGCCTGGTAGTGTAATGGATATCACCCTGAGGTACAGACTCAGAGATCCGGGTTCGAATCCCGTCCAGGCATTTATTTTTCTTATCATACCATATATATATATATCATCATCATCATAGTACATTCACGAATTTAGGCCATTTGTTGACCTGTTTCGGCCTCAAGAGAAACACTATCCAGGAGTCTTTTGAGTGGACGTCCTGTTCTTCTTCTTCCTGCAGGTTGATATCTTAACATTTGTTTGGGTATTCTGTGATCTTCCATTCGGTGAACACGTTGCATCTATGTTGACTTATAATCAGAAATTTTGTGTTCTAAAGATTCCACGTGTAATTCTTCTAAGATGTCTTCATTTTTTTTTGTGATCTAGTAGTGTGTATCCTCCAGTCCTCCGAAGATATCTCATTTCAGCAGATCTAAGTCTCTGTATATCCTTCTGTTTCAACGTCCATGCTTCGCTACCATACAAAAGAGTTGGAAGAGCCAGTGTTTTATACACTTTCAGTCTTGAATGCTTTTGGACTAACTGTGGCTTGAAGATAGAATTTATTAACCCTAAAATTCTATATTATATATATATTATAACTTTCTTCATTAGAGGATTGCCTCAAGGACAAAGTGATACAATTAATTTTTGTAATTGATGAAATACATTTTTATATACATAAAAAAATTTCAAATTTCAATTGAAGTATACATACTATAAAGTAGACATTTTGTAAATATGGTTTCTTAAAATTGAAATTGATCCTCTAATGGTAGCATTACATGAAAAAAAAAAAGTAAGTACCGGCTTCAGGTTGATAAAACCAGCTATAATTGTTGGGGGACTGAATATGCTAACCACTTATCACCCCTATTGTGGCTAGATCATTGTCCACCTCTATAATTTTCAGGTGGATGTGAAGCCAGCAGCCAGTTGGTAGGCGAAGGGCCTTCTAGGACTGTCCCACCATGGAATTTTACTTACTTACTTACTTACTTACTTACTTACTTACTTACTTACTTACTTACTTACTTACTTACTTACTTACTTACTTACTTTCTTACTTACTTTCTTACTTACTTACTTACTTACTTTCTTACTTACTTACTTACTTACTTACTTACTTACTTACTTACTTACTTACTTACTTACTTACTTACTTACTTACTTACTTACTTACTTACTTACTTACTTACTTACTTACTTAATACAGGCTTTCCACTTTACAGCAGTTTGCCTTTGATTCCTGCTTCCCAGAGATTCCTATCTTCCCATTGTCCATCTTCCATACCCCTCTTCATCATGACATCATACGTATATTCCCTCGTACCATGCTCTTATACTTCTCCCCCTCCTCCTTCTGCCTGGTGCCACCCAATCCAACACCTGTTTAGCCACTGGTCTTCCGACATCCGTTGTACATGTCCATACCACTGTAGAGCTCTCTTTGTTATCCTATCGATAACAGTTTCTTGTGCATCCATTTCTTGTCTGATATATGTATTTCGAATATGTTGTAGCCTGGATATTCTCATACTTCTCCGTAATCCATTCATTTCTGTCGCCAAGATTCTTTTCTGCATCATTTCATTTATTGTCCAGCTTTCTAATCCATATGTAAGTATACTTTCTATTATTGTCTGTATAATTTTTTTTTTATTTTCTGGTCAAATTTCTATTCCATAAAAGACCATTCAGAGATCTAATCGCCTTCCTTGCACAATTTACTCTGTTAATAATATACTTTTCACAAGTACCAGATGTATCTATTATAGATCCAAGATATTTAAATTCTTCAACACGTTTAATTATCATATCATTTATTTGTAGATCTTCTGAACTTGCTCCGATTACCATGGAATTTTGCAGTGAAAAAAATCGAGCCCCTTCCGGGATTGAACCTGCGACCTTTGGAAGCACCAGCAAGCAACTTGACGTTTAGATTTAGACTATAGAGGCCCATTAATACAATGTCTATTAGATAAAAATAAAGTTATTTTCCACTATTACTGCTTTGATGGTTCTGAGTGGAATAATTTACCGTGCTTGATGGGGGATTTGATTTACAAGTTTATGGAGAA
>JASPKZ010006832.1:37500-110000 GCA_030220185.1 Diploptera punctata | reverse complement strand
GCATTTATTTTACACACATTGTCTGTTGACGTCACTATATTAAATTATTACCGCTAATATATCATTAGCATTATATGGAATTCAATGCCTAGCGGGAAAATTAATTAAATCGCAGGATAGTCCTTTATAATTTAATAAAGTATTTTTTTACGTTTTTTTTTCTACATGGCCTACATGTGTTGTTTACAGGGCTTGCATTGTTCAGGTTAGGGGCATGGAAATTTTTAAAAATTAGCGACGATCACGATATGCGAATATGTCCAATATGCGGGAGCTTTGAAGACGAGATATATATATTAGGAAAATGTAACGATTTAGAATAATGGAGGCATCAGTTATTACCGGAAAGATTTCTGAATTCAAATCGTGAAAGATTGGTATGCTATGAGTTACTGGTAAACCCAGAAAACTGGATAAACTTGGGTAGATTTCTGGATAAAACGCGGATTTTTTTCTACATGGTCTATATGTGTTGTTTACAGGGCTTTCTTGGTTCAGGTTAGGGGCATGGAAATTTTTAAAAATTAGCGACGATCACGATATGCGAATATGTCCAATATGCGGGAGCTTTGAAGACGAGATACACATATTAGGAAAATGTAACGATTTAGAATAATGGAGGCATCAGTTATTACCGGAAAGACTTCTGAATTCAAATCGTGAAAGATTGGTATGCTATGAGTTACTGGTAAACCCAGAAAACTGGATAAACTTGGGTAGATTTCTGGATAAAACGCGGATTTTTTTCTACATGGCCTACATGTGTTGTTTTACAGGGCTTGCATTGTTCAGGTTAGGGGCATGGAAATTTTTAAAAATTGGCGACGATCACGATATGCGAATATGTCCAATGTGCGGGAGCTTTGAAGACGAGATACATATATTAGGAAAATGTAACGATTTAGAATATTGGAGGCATCAGTTATTAGAGGAAATACTTCTGAATTCAAATCATGAAAGATTTGCAATGCTACGAGTTACTGGTAAACCCAGAAAACTGGATAAACTTGGGTAGATTTCTGGATAAAACGCGGATTTTTTTCTACATGGCCTACATGTGTGTGTGTTTACGGGACGTACTAGCGTGTTCAGGATTAGGGCACTTGGAAATTTTTAAAAATTGGCGACATTCACGATTATGACGAATATGTCCAATGTTGCGGGAGCGTTGAAGACGAGATACATATCTTATGGAAAAGGTAAACGATTTAGAATATTGGAGGGCATCAGTGATTAGAGGAAATACTTCTGAATTCAAATCATGAAAGATTTGCAATGCTACGAGTAATCCTGTAAACCCAGAAAACTGGGGGGGATTCAACTTTGGGGTAGATTTCTGGATAAACCGCGGATTTATTTTTTTCGTACATGGCCATAATACGATGGCGTTTGTTTTACAGGGCTTGCATTGTTCACGTTTAGGGGCAATGGGAACTTTTTTAAAAATTGGCGACGATCACGATATGCGAATATGTCCAATGTGCGGGAGCTTTGAAGACGAGATACACATATTAGGAAAATGTAACGATTTAGAATATTGGAGGCGTAAGTTATTACCGGAAAGATTTCTAAATTCAAATCGTGAAAGATTGGTATGCTATGAGTTACTGGTAAACCCAGAAAACTGGATAAACTTGGGTAGATTTCTGGATAAAACGCGGATTTTTTTCTACATGGCCTATATGTGTTGTTTTACAGGGCTTGCATTGTTCAGGTTAGGGGCATGGAAATTTTTAAAAATTAGCGACGATCACGATATGCGAATATGTCCAATGTGCGGGAGCTTTGAAGACGAGATACATATATTAGGAAAATGTAACGATTTAGAATATTGGAGGCATCAGTTATTACCGGAAAGATTTCTAAATTCAAATAGGGAAAGATTGGCATGCTATGAGTTATTGGTAAACCCAGAAAACTGGATAAACTTGGGTAGATTTCTGGATAAAACGCGGATTTTTTTCTACATGGCCTATATGTGTTGTTTTACAGGTTTTTTGCTTGGTTCAGGTTAGGGGCATGGAAATTTTTAAAAATTAGCGACGATCACGATATGCGAATATGTCCAATGTGCGGGAGCTTTGAAGACGAGATACACATATTAGGAAAATGTAACGATTTAGAATATTGGAGGCATCAATTATTAACGGAAAGATTTCTAAATTCAAATCGGGAAAGATTGGCATGCTACGAGTTACTGGTAAACCCAGAAAACTGGATAAATTTGGGTAGATTTCTGGACAAAACGCAGAAAATAAGAACAATTATTCAGGAATAAATAAATATGTTAACACATTGCAATACCATTAATTCTTAATAATTCTATATAACTAAGTTAATGTATAATGTAATTGTATTGATATATAATTGTAATATTATTGTGTTTTCCTTTTTTTTTTTTTTTTTTTTTTAAACATAAACTTATTGTAACGGACTGTCAACAGCACGTACGGCTTACTGCCCGTGCGACCCATATTTGTATGTATCTTACTTTTAGTTTAATAAAGTCCTTATGTATTTACATGTTTCGTAAGCTGACAATATGGTATTGAGTTGGCTCAAGCGGTATTGTTTCAGAATCTTATTCGAGAGTCCCCGGGTTCAATCTCCGGCGCCTATTACATTTATAATATCATCGATATCAGGGATTAGACCATCTCTTCACAGGTCGACCTATATTCCCTTTTTTTTTCTTTGGGGGGGGAATTGCACTGTTGGGGAGCTTTCCCTTGAATTCATGTTGGATTTCTAGTTTCAACTATCCTTCTTCTTCTTCTTCACTTCCTGGTTTAGGCAAGAGTTGTCTGTTCTGTCTTCACTAATAGATCTAAGACCATCTCTTCCGAGGACGTCCCACATCTCTTCTTCCTCTCGGAAAATAATGGAAGATTTTATTTGGTAATCTAATTTCTTCCATTCTTTCTACATGTTCTTTCCACTGTATCTTGTTGTTAAATATCGTTTCTTTTATGGAGTAGATCTGTAGTTCTTCACGGATATCCTCGTTTCTTATCTGGTCCATTCTAGTGCAGCCTTTTACTCTTCTTAAAACCAAGTTTCCATTGTGAAGAAAAGGAGTAATATGTTTTCCTCTGATCGCGGTACCAACGCTATGCAGAGTAGACCATTGGTGGGGCTGCCACCTCAAAGCTTTAGGTCCAGCTTCTGGATATACTAACCCCATCTAGAGGGTTGCCACTTCCGCCAACCTATTAAAAATTAGTTGTCATTGTGGACTTTACTCTTGTTTCCCCGAGCATGGGTCTCTTATCATCCCAGAGAAAGGACACCCTCTTCCCATCAGTACTCCGACCCAAATCGCCGAAGGGATTCTATACCACAACCTTGATTTGGGTTACTCGGATTAGCAGGTCCACCTCGAACAGGTTGGGAGAGGAGTTGATATGCAGAGGCTGTGTGTTTGTAATGAAAACTATATTGCGCATCATACCCTTGGAACCGTTTCAACAATCCATACATAGTAATTCTGCCCGAGGTCAGGTCTTTCACTGCAATCATAACATTTTCATACTATGCTTTGCAGCTTTACTAGGGTATTATAGGTGTGGAAAAAACTGAATATCTTGTAGTAGGAGGAAGTGGACGAGATATATCCCTATCCCAAGGAATTATTAGAGCTGTTAAAAAATTTAAATATTTGGGATCACTTATTGATGAATCAGGGAGTTGTAAAGCTGAAGTAGATAGCAGGTTAGTACAAGCACGAAGAGCCATAACAATGTTGAATGGAGTACTGTGGAGTAGGACCATGTCAAACCACACGAAGAAGAGGCTTTTGAAGTCTGTTGTGGAAAGCATAATGACTTATGGTGCTGAGGGATGGACTTTGGTAAAGGGACAAAAAACTAAGATCTTGGCAGTGGAGATGGATGGAATAAGACGCAGTGCCAGGGTGTCCAGGTTGGAAAGAAGAAGAAATGAAGAAGTGAGGCAGATGATGGATATGGAGGAGACAGTGGTGGAAAGGATCGAAAGACGAGTTCTTCAGTGGTATGGCCATGTCAGGAGAATGGAGGATGATAGGTGGCCCAAAACTCTTTTGGAATGGTCACCTTCTGGTAAAAGGAAACGGGGCAGGCCAAGAACAACTTGGAGAGGAGAGATCCATAGATTTATGAACGACCGAGGTCTGGAGGAGGATGAATGGCGTGATCGGCAAGAATGGCGAATGGGAATACAGGGTAACAGCTGAAAAGTGGAGAGGCCCTCAAAAGTAAAAAGTAAGTAAGCTTCCAGTTGCTTTCCACACAGGTGAAGGATGACGATGACCATGAACCTACGGGTTCGATAGTGCAAGAAGTCGTTTTATTCAGATTTGAGATTGTTTTACGAGCTGTTAAATAAATAAATTAATCGAAAAGTAGTAATAAACTGTTAAATCCTCAACTTGATTTGAATGAATCGCCTTTGTTAAATTAAAAAATTTAAATAAATTATTGTTGTATTGTTGTTTAGATCAGTTGATATGTACTGTAATAACACAATTTATAATTTGTTAACATGTCTGAAGAAGGTACAGTGTACCGAAACAGCTGTCACTGAATTATATCTTAATAAATATGAAAATCAAATAAAACTAAGTTTTATTTTTATTTAACTAATGAATATGGATTTTTTTTGGAGAAGTTGGGATGACAATGTATAAAAAATAAGTTAAAATGTAGCTAGGTTTGTCAATTTTTAACTATCCTTAAGAAATGAGTGCCATGTGTGTTTGACTTTATTGCATTGATGCACTGAAAAGAGAAAGCAATTTTCTCATCCTCATCGATTTATTAGTTTCCCCAGCTTTTATTGTCA
Source organism: Diploptera punctata (assembly GCA_030220185.1). NCBI lineage: Eukaryota > Metazoa > Arthropoda > Insecta > Blattodea > Blaberidae > Diploptera > Diploptera punctata. The sequence continues at coordinate 105,179 of JASPKZ010006832.1, read as the reverse complement.
CTGGCTCATATTACTGTAACGACGTTCTTGTTGATTAAGTTTAAAATTTCCGAGTAACGGCATGTTGGATACCTTTTAATCGGTGATTATATCCTTATATTGGCCGTTTGTATAAAATCGCAAGTTTAAAAAAATCCTTGTAATTCTTTTCAGGATCCCGATATTGGTTTAAGCACATTTAGATATGTAAAAATTAAAGTTATTTTGTCTCATTCGTGAAATGGCCCATTTCAGAATGAGAATATTATATTCTGTAGGTTTGGAGAACTTAAAAACATTCGAGGGATATAACTGGCTGTTAATATTAATCAATTTTCTGGCGCAGATGGGGATGTGACCAGACTCCGTTTGCTTGTTTCTAAATAGCGTGTAATTACGCGCCTAAAGATTAATCTCAAATGGGCTAAACTGCACTTCTACTGACTCTTGATTTTCAGTTTATTATTGTAAAGTACAGCTCTTCTTCTGTATTTACTAACATTTTTTAATATTTTGAACTTATTCAAACAATTTTTATAACATTATTAGACAATTTTCAAGTATTTACTTAAATACGCAAATCACAATATTATGACACTGTTAGACAATATTGTGATGCTAACTGCTATTTTCTCCACAGAGTATATTACTTAGTCTGTGATTTTTCTATCACTGTTTTGGATTATCGCTGGTTGGATCGGCGTTAGGGAGTAATAAGTAAGTGTACACCCATTTTTAATAAACGTTTGGTAATTTTAATATTATTAATATATTTTTTAACGTAATTTGGGAATTTATTGCAAATATTGGTCATTTAAATTTCATATCGACATCCTGCCATCTAGCATAATTTTTTTTAAGTTTAGTACAATATCGATAGCAATCGAGGATGATAATCGATATATGGTTCGATGGTGGGTTATCGCTGGCTCTTTAACTCTGGCGCATGCGCTTTGTTGTTATATAGGACTTTGAAAATATTTCACGTCAGTTTAAGTGCAGTTTTTCCCTCAAATGTATTAGAGACCCAGCAATCAAAATTGTATACAGTAAAACCCTCAACTAACAGCTCCCTGAGTGTGACGTCAAATACACGCTTAACAGGTAGTTCAGATCTATCACCGGGCGATATGAATACAATTTATGTTCTTCTTCTTATTTGGTGTTACAGCTAATCCTGAAATTAAAGTATGCAGTTTCGGTGTTTGTGCTCACTAACTACACTTTTGTCCACATCCTTTGATTCCCCGCAAATTTCATTCGCTACATTGTGATGTCTTTTTAAACTGTCCAGCCAACCTGAAGGTGCCTTGAAATCGTTAATCCCTAGGGATTTAGCAACAGCTAGAGCTTGACTTTGTAGCATCGGTCCGGAAATTTGGAGATGTATTTTCAATCACTTTCACTTTTTCGCCTAATGGCAATGATACGTACGTTTCAGCCATCTTTATTCCGTAAATTTCGAACGCTACCTATGAAAGATCGGTCCGAGAACTTAAACTAATTTAAGATTTTGCAGTGCAGTGGTTATTTGTAAGACAGATATCTGCATTTCGCATAGCAGGTGTGCAGCGAGCACGATATAAAATTTCAGGTACAGATAGAATCTCTACATCCCCGATGGCAGGAATATTTCCTTATCATTTTTTGCCTAACGGGAATTCAATGAAGTGGAAACTAATTTATTTCTCTGTTTTTCCGCTTTATAATTTTTTTCGTGTGAATTGTGTAGAAATATCCTTCCGTTTCCGCATTATTCATGTTCCGGATTAAACAAGTTTTACTGTATATGTTTATTGGTGCAAATTTGCTATAAGTTGACAAGACACGTGACAATGTGACAAATACAAAGGCTATTGATACACAAAGATTCCACGATATTTAAGCATATAAATATAAAAATGCGGTTAGAAGTAAAAAAAATAATAATAATCCGAATTGATAACGTTAAAATAGATGCCAAAATTTTGCATTAAAATTCAATAAAAACCGTAATAATGTGAATTCTTCAAAACTAAATAAATAATGAACATTGAATTCGAAAATTATTTAATGTTTGGCAAAATATCAGTTTCTTCGCCATAATAAAATTTATCAGAATGAAACAATTTTCTTGGATACAACTAGTCCGCTATTTAACCAAGTTGATATATTTAATGTTTTGGTTGAAATTACTGACAAAAACTAAATAAAAAAACACAAATAGAAAAAATTGGGTGCAAGGGAATGAAAACGCAAGGAGCAGAGGGCAAGCAAAGAGAAAAGACAAAGTGCAGGAGATAACAGAGGACAGCAAGCTTCCGGTAGCGCTCCGCCAGAGGCGCTGCAGTACGACTCATATATTTGTAGAGAAGAAGAGGGCGAGCGGGGGCAACTGAAAATGCTGCATAATAATTTCAAGCGTGTTGTAATTGTTCCGCAATAACTCATCAAAACCGAGACAAGTAATGGCCATTGAGAATGATAAACGCCTTATTTGCCACTGCTGTTAAGAGAAAATGTAGCTACGGTCGCGGATGTGCGTATGTACTGGAGATGTTGCTGTAGACAAAGAGGGAGACATTCAGAAAAAATCATTTTAATGTAGATCAGGGGTCCACAAGCTTTGGGGACACGAAATTACATCCAGTAGCATGTAACGGAAAGATGTTTGCAAATCAACTTCCTTCTTCCTCCTCATCTTCTTACATCCTCTTCGTCCATCTTTACTTCATCCTTCTCTTACCTTTTTCTCCACTCCTTTCACTATACCTATGAATGTTCCTTTCTTCTTTTTCGTCCTCCAATTCTAATTATTTTACTTCTTCCTCTTCTTCTTTACATCTTATTATTTGCTTTCTTCTTCCATTTCTACATCTTCCTCTAATTCTTCCTTTCTTTATTTCTTTCTTTCTTCTTTTATTTCTAGCTTTCTTCCTCCCTTACCTTCTTCGTCTATTTCTTCCTCCTTCTTGTTCTTCTTCTGTTCCAAGTCTGTCTGTTCCCTTATACCTCTTCTTATGTTCTTGGTCTACTTCTTCCTTCTTCCTCTCTTCTTATCTTATCGTCTATGTATTCTCTTCTTGTCTTTATTGTCTATTTATTCCCTTCTTCCCCTTATCTTATTCTCTATTTCGTCCATTCTTCATCTTCGTATATTTATTCCCTTCTTCCTCTTCTTACTTTTGTTCCTCCTCCTCTACTTATTCTCCTTCATTTGTTTTTCTCCTTTTCCATTGTATTGTCCCTTGTCTACTTCTCCATAATTTTTTAATTGTTTTCTTCATTTTGTTCTCTTTCTTCTCTTCTCCTTCTTTCTTTTTTTCGACTATTTCTCCCTCTAGTCATTATTATTATTATTATTATTATTATTATTATTATTATTATTATTATTATTATTATTATTTAAGCATTAAGTCAATTACAAAAGCAAAGTATAACCATAACACTTGTTCTATATTTAGTTTATATGTCATCATCATCATCATCATAGGACATTCACGAATTTAGGCCATTTGTTGATCTGTTTCGGTCTCAAGAGAAACACCATCCAGAAGTCTTTTGAGTGGACGTCCTGGTCTTCTTCTTCTTGCAGGTTGATATCTTAATTAAATAAAAATAAAACGTAGTTTTGATTTTCATATTTATTATATAATTCAGTGACAGCTGTTTCGGTACACTGTACCTTCTTCAGACATGTTAACAAATTATGAATTGTGTTCCAACTGATCTAAGCAACAATACAACAATATTTATTTAATTTTTTAAATTTAACAAAGGGGATTCATTCAAATCAAGTTGAGAATTTAACAGTTTTTTACTACTTTTAAATTTATTAATTTCTACAGCCTCCAAAAGATCTAACTTCTTACCCTTATCACAAATATGTAAAATTTCAAAATTTGGATCGAAACAATGATTAAATTGGAATAGGTGGTTAGCATATTTTGAATTATAACAGAAATTTAGAAAATTCAAAATATGCTAACCACCTATTCCAATTTAATCATTGTTTCGATCCAAATTTTGAAATTTTACATATTTGTGATAAGGGTAAGAAGTTAGATCTTTTGGAGGCTGTAGAAATTAATAAATTTGAAAAGTAGTAAAAAACTGTTAAATTCTCAACTTGATTTGAATGAATCCCCTTTGTTAAATTTAAAAATTTAAATAAATATTGTTGTATTGTTGCTTAGATCAGTTGGAACACAATTCATAATTTGTTAACGTGTCTGAAGAAGGTACAGTGTACCTAAACAGCTGTCACTGAATTATATAATAAATATGAAAATCAAATAAAACTACGTTTTATTTTTATTTAATTAATAAATATGGATTTTCATCAAGTAAATACCAACTCAATTGATTATATGATATCTTAACATTTGTTTGGGTATCCTGTGATCTTCCATTCGATGAACATGTTGCATCCATCTTGACAATCAGAAATTTTGTTTTCCATGTCAACTATAAAAACATTAAGATTCTCTTACATCAGTTATAGAAACGAAGTCTGAATTATCGCCATGATTTTATAACCATTTCTGTGGATTTTCGTATTTTCTCTATAGTTGTGGAAAGAATTGTTTTTAATTTTAATTGGCTTGTAGTTCAAAGTTCATTTTTTTAATAGACTGGTGTGATTTTTTTTATTCATTCGTTATTAATATTAAAAGAAAATATTTTAAGAACAGTGTCTTGTGCTTTTAATTTCGAAAAATGTGACCGCAAGAGCGTTTTTTTTTTCAATTTTCACTTCAGGTGAACACCTACACCTAATGGATTTAGAAGATCCAATTGTGAATCTAAACCATCCAGGGACCCAACCAGACACACACAAAAAAATTAATCAAAATCGGTCCAGTCGTTCAGAATTAATTCAGTGACAAATATGCGTACAGAAGAATCTAATATATAAAAATGAATGTCTCTTTCTTTGTTGGTTTGTTTGTTTGATCGTACTTTATGCGCGGCCATACCGTTGATTCGATTGTGATGGGGCTTTTTGCAAAATGTTCAGGAGATTCCTGGGATGAACATAGGCTATAAGAGAGTTGTGATACTCAACTCCTACACCCTTAAAAATCGCCCTTTGTAGTGAAAGACGTGAAAAAAGTAGCTCTTTGGACGCTTAAATGGCTTACGTTGCCTAAACCATAGCAAATACACAAAATTAATGTACACAGAATTGAATATCTCAAAAAAGCTGTACAAAAAAGCCCGCTACATCACACGTTTATCTCTTACGGATAACTCACAATAACCATTTTTGTGTTTCATTGATGCCAAGAAGATAGAGACAAGTACGTAGATTCCTGTGCAAGAATAGCAGCACGTGGCGGATATTATTTTACGGATAACTCAAAATAACGAATTTTGTCTTTGAGCTCTTTTATGCCAAGTATGAGTAGATTCCCGGACAACGCCGGGTAAACAGTACGGGGTATCTGAAAATAATTACGATATAATTTTTTATATTAACTTATTTAACTAAACGTAAAACACATTAATATTCGTATTTCAGCTCATTTATGTCAAGAAGATCCGGAGAAGTGGATTCCCGGGCAACGCTGGGTAATCAACACGGGGTGTCTAAAAAATATAAATTTATATATTATTTTTCCTTTTACTTATTTAACTAAACATAAAATAACATTAATTTTCATTTATTTAGGCGCAGCAGCGCACGCCGGATATTAGCTAGTTATATATATATATATATATATATCTTCGCCATTTTACAGCTGCTGCCGTCTTCCCGTGTCAAACCTCCAAAGCCTACGGTCTTGGACATCTTCGATGCTTAGCCCTCTAGCTTGCATTACTGTCTTCATGTTTTCCTTCCATGTTAACCTTGGTCTCCCTCTTTTCTTCTTTCTGTTCGGATGCCATTCATATAGTTGCTTCGGCCATCGCTCATCTCCCATTCTTAAAACATGTCCTAACCACTTTAATTCTTTCTCCTCAATTCTTTCAATTATGCTTTCTTCTGCTTCCATTATGTTTCTATTTTCCTTATTTGTGACATGTTCTAATTTAGACTTTCTGGCACTTCTGCGTAAATAATCCATTTCTAGAGCTATTAGTCTATTCTTGTAGTACTTATTGATTGTCCATACCTCACTTCCATACATTGCAACAGATTCCACCAATGTTTTACCAATATATTTTTTTGTGTCTTTCCAAATATGCTTATCCCACCATATGGAATTTAACGATGATATTATTTTGCTACTCAATTCAATTCTATGTTTTATGTTCTCTTTGCCTATAGTTTCAATGTTATCCATAATTATTCCCAAATATTTAGTTTGTTTCACTTGCTTTATTTGGATTCCTTCTTCCAATATTAGATTTTCTCTTTTATTGCTATTTATTGCCAGATATTCTGTTTTTTGTATATTATGTATGTTTTTGTATATTGCATATATATAAAGATAAGGTGTTTGTTTTACGTCTTGCTATAGCTGTCTGTTCCTTCCGTTGTTGTGCCATTTTGATGGAGTCTCCAGGGTTCTCAGTTTCATACCAGGTGTGTTGTGGTAGTAACTGCCATATTGTTTTAATGTGTTTATTGTTTGTTGGATCTGCTAAGGGAAAGTAGTAGATATGAAGGTGATTGGACAACCCTGTTGGAGAGAAAGGGTGCAGAAAAAAAGCTTTAATATAGATCATAAACAGTGGGAGGACGAACCGACACAAGGAATGATTGATACTCGAGTCGACAAACTAATTCCTTTTGGAGGAAACAGTTGAAATAAATAGAGGATCCAAATCCAAGCTGTAATAGCATAAAGCACGCCAGGAAGCGAAGCTTTTCAACTTGTAATTTCAGTGAATATCAACTCTCTTAAACTTACTGAAACTGATCGCATCTTATCACTGTACGGGGGACCTTATGAGCTAAGTCCACAATACAATTCCTACAAAGCTAAGGTGATTCTAGGCCAAATGACTGTCAATGGGAATACAAAAAAAAACGCTAAAAATAAATTACCTTCATTGGAAGTGTTAAATAAATAAATGAATATATATATTAAATATAATTCGTTAAATCTAGAGTAAATCAAAATACATTATAAATAATAATCGTATTGTATTCATAACGAGTAATCGTTTATGTTTATTGTAATTTCGATGTAAGACTATTTTTTTGTTCTTTTTAAAACCTGGTTGAGTGGCAGACAAGGCCTTTTTAAGGCCTTAATTCTGCCAGGTAAAATAAAGCTATTATTATGATGATGATGATGATTTGGCACTATCGAACTCGTAGGTTCATGGCCGCGCGGACATAAGCTCTCCATACGTCCCTATCCTGAGCTAATGTTTTCCGAACATCCCCTGTCATAGTTAATCATAGTTAATGTTATTCTCCCACCTCATTCTTAGTCTACCAACTGGGCGTTTTCCCTCTGGTTTTCCTACAAGCAGCTTCCATGCAAGTCTTTCATTCCCCATACGTGCAACATGCCCTGCCCATCGCAGTCTACGAGACTTAACTATTCTTATTATATCTGGCTTCCTATAAAGACCATGGAGTTCATTTGTTATGTAGTCTTCTCCATTTACCTGTCTGTTCATCTCTCTTTGGTCCAAAAATTTTCCTAAGAACTTTATTCTCAAAAACTCGTAATCTCATTTCCTCCCTTAAAGTAAGAGTCCATGTTTCGCACCCATATAATATAACTGGTAGAATAATAGTTTTATATATTTTCAGTTTAACGTTTTTTGAAAGGAGCTGGGACATCAAAAGTCTCTGCAATGTATAATAGCACACATTTCCAGAATTGAGCCTATGTTTAATTTCTTTGTGCATCTCATTCCTATTTGTGATTATTGTTCCTAGGTATTTGAATTCAGTCATAGTTGCATACAGTGTTACTAAATGCCACTTAGAATGTCGTCATCTCTCTGTCAAAAGTGACAGTAATTGTAGCGCGAATGGCGGAAGGATACAATTAGCGTTTGTTGATGATAGGATCACTCTATGAGCGGATAAGGTTCACTCTATGAGCGGATATGGTATAGTTGCATACAGTGTTACTAAATGCCACTTAGAATGTCGTCATCTCTCTATCAAAAGTGACAGTAATTGTTTCGCGAATGGCGGAAGGATACAATTGGCGTTTGTTGATGATAGAATCACTCTAAGAGGGGATAAGGTATAGTTGCATACAATGTTACTAAATGCCACTTAGAATGTCGTCATCTCTCTGTCAAAAGTGACAGTAATTGTAGCGCAAATGGCGGAAGGATACAATTGGCGTTTGTTGATGATAGAATCACTCTAAGAGCGGATAAGGTATAGTTGCATACAGTGTTACTAAATACCCCTTAGAATGTCGTCATCTCTCTGTCAAAAGTGACAGTAATTGTAGCGCAAATGGCGGAAGGATACAATTGGCGTTTGTTGATGATAGAATCACTCTAAGAGCGGATAAGGTATAGTTGCATACAGTGTTACTAAATACCCCTTAGAATGTCGTCATCTCTCTGTCAAAAGTGACAGTAATTGTAGCGCAAATGACGGAAGGATACAATTGGCGTTTGTTGATGATAGAATCACTCTAAGAGCGGATAAGGTATAGTTGCATACAGTGTTACTAAATGCCACTTAGAATGTCGTCATCTCTCTGTCAAAAGTGACAGTAATTGTGTCGCAAATGGCGGAAGGATACAATTGGCGTTTGTTGATGATAGAATCACTCTAAGAGGGGATAAGGTATAGTTGCATACAGTGTTACTAAATGCCACTTAGAATGTCGTCATCTCTCTGTCAAAAGTGACAGTAATTGTAGCGCGAATGGCGGAAGGATACAATTAGCGTTTGTTGATGATAGGATCACTCTATGAGCGGATAAGGTTCACTCTATGAGCGGATATGGTATAGTTGCATACAGTGTTACTAAATGCCACTTAGAATGTCGTCATCTCTCTATCAAAAGTGACAGTAATTGTTTCGCGAATGGCGGAAGGATACAATTGGCGTTTGTTGATGATAGAATCACTCTAAGAGCGGATAAGGTATAATTGCATACAGTGTTACTAAATGCCACTTAGAATGTCGTCATCTCTCTGTCAAAAGTGACAGTAATTCTGTCGCAAATGGCGGAAGGATACAATTGGCGTTTGTTGATGATAGAATCACTCTAAGAGGGGATAAGGTATAGTTGCATACAGTGTTACTAAATGCCACTTAGAATGTCGTCATCTCTCTGTCAAAAGTGACAGTAATTGTATCGCGAATGGCGGAAGGATGCAATTGACATTTGTTGATGATAGTATCACTCTAAGAGCGGATAAGGTATAGTTGCATACAGTGTTACTAAATGCCACTCAGAATGTCGTCATCTCTCTGTCAAAAGTGACAGTAATTGTGTCGCAAATGGCGGAAGGATACAATTGGCGTTTGTTGATGATAGAATCACTCTAAGAGGGGATAAGGTATAGTTGCATACAGTGTTACTAAATGCCACTTAGAATGTCGTCATCTCTCTGTCAAAAGTGACAGTAATTGTAGCGCGAATGGCGGAAGGATACAATTAGCGTTTGTTGATGATAGGATCACTCTATGAGCGGATAAGGTTCACTCTATGAGCGGATATGGTATAGTTGCATACAGTGTTACTAAATGCCACTTAGAATGTCGTCATCTCTCTATCAAAAGTGACAGTAATTGTTTCGCGAATGGCGGAAGGATACAATTGGCGTTTGTTGATGATAGAATCACTCTAAGAGCGGATAAGGTATAATTGCATACAGTGTTACTAAATGCCACTTAGAATGTCGTCATCTCTCTGTCAAAAGTGACAGTAATTCTGTCGCAAATGGCGGAAGGATACAATTGGCGTTTGTTGATGATAGAATCACTCTAAGAGGGGATAAGGTATAGTTGCATACAGTGTTACTAAATGCCACTTAGAATGTCGTCATCTCTCTGTCAAAAGTGACAGTAATTGTAGCGCGAATGGCGGAAGGATACAATTAGCGTTTGTTGATGATAGGATCACTCTATGAGCGGATAAGGTTCACTCTATGAGCGGATATGGTATAGTTGCATACAGTGTTACTAAATGCCACTTAGAATGTCGTCATCTCTCTATCAAAAGTGACAGTAATTGTTTCGCGAATGGCGGAAGGATACAATTGGCGTTTGTTGATGATAGAATCACTCTAAGAGCGGATAAGGTATAATTGCATACAGTGTTACTAAATGCCACTTAGAATGTCGTCATCTCTCTGTCAAAAGTGACAGTAATTCTGTCGCAAATGGCGGAAGGATACAATTGGCGTTTGTTGATGATAGAATCACTCTAAGAGCGGATAAGGTATAGTTGCATACAGTATTACTAAATGCCACTTAGAATGGAATACTTTGAAGTTACATTATTGCACATATCTGGAAAGACCTCCCCCCTATATCTTGCTCATATTGTAAGAAGCATTGCAGTTTCTCGCCAAACTAATAATGACTTTAGGGATAAAGTGAGACAGGAGGAGGGAAAGGGGAACAATAATTATTAGGTAACTAGAACTTTGGTTGGCAAAAGCGAACCAAACCAAGCAAGCAGACCGTCCAACCTTCTCAAGTCCTAAAACCGTCATAAATAACATTATGAACGTGGTCGCAAAATCCCTAAGTTTATTGCAATGCTCTCTCTCTCTTTGCATGGCGAGACCCCCCCCCCCGCAAACGTGTTCATGCGTAAGCTTCGTGTCCTCAGATTTACTTAGTAAAGCGCAGATATATATACACACAGTGTCTGGGAATAGTTAAGATTTAGTGGGTTTCGGTGTCTAACTTCCCATACTAGTACTGGCTAAGATTATTATCGAGTTTGGTTGCTTCACTTCCCACAGTAGGAAGAGGGCGGAGGGTGGAAATAATTCTAGACTAGTGAGTCGCAAACTAACTGATACACAAACATTATCTGACTGATGACTTACGTTCAAATTTCTGATCTTTTGGCACGTTCTGAACTCGATAAGGAGAATTCTCAAGAATAACTCAGTTTATAGCGTTCTAACTCGACTGGAACTAATTTAACTCCAAGCGAGATTATCGTAATTCGTATCTACTGTACCACTGACAGTTTATTCGTTAATAAAATTAGATTTAGATTTATTTAGATTTATTTATTTAGCCTGGTGGAGTTAAGGCCATGTGGCCTTCTCTTCCGCTCACCAGGGCAAACATATATTACATCAGAATATAACAATCACAATGAACTCTAATATTAAATACTAAATAAAAATTTTATCAAATTATATTATATTACGATCTATAATACAACCAGTTACTGTTAGTTAAAATTAAGACTAAAACTAATAATAAAGTGTATACAAGCAAGGCATATTAAATTGTCCCTGTCTAACGTATATAAAAACAAAGAAAAATAATGAGATATAGAAAACTAATTTTACGTTTGTACAATATTTAAAACAAAACAAAATAAAATATTTGTTAATCTTAATATTATTTTCATAGATAATTAAATTTATTAATTGTTAAAAGAATACTATCAGTGAGGTGTATAAGTTAGTTTGTTATTAAATAATTCTTTAATTTGTTTTTGAAGGGTGTTATAGTTGAATCGAGAAAATTGCATAACAGTGAACTAAATGATCTTTATGGGAAATCATATATAATAATAGTTAAGTATGGCAGACTGCGGTGGGCAGGATATGTAGTACGAGTGGGGAATAGAATAGGGGCATGAAAACTAGGAAATCCAGAATAAAAGCTTCCAGTAAGTTAGCCAAGAATGAGAGGGGAGGATAACGTTAACCATGATTTGAGAAAGTTGTAAATTATTGATAATGTTGCTGAAGGTTAGAATGTGTGGAGAGCTTATGTCCGCGAGGGCATAAACCGCCGGATTTGATATTGCCACTGATTTTGTGTGTGTGTGTATATATATATATATACATACTTACTTACGGTCCACCGCTGTGGTCTCGAGGTAGCGTGCTGCCTTGTCACGCATCGGGCCCGGGTTTTGGATTCGATTTGAGGTTCGTGCCTGCAAATCGATATATTATGAATTTAAAAACCTCCCACTGTAGGCTATTCGAACCATAGAAGCGCCTCTATGTGTTAATTTTTTATAACGACTTAAAGTCATCGATTTTTGACCGAGGCGTAATTTCAAACAGGTTTGAGGTAGCGTGCTGCCTTATCACGCATCGGGCCCGGGTTCGATCCCCGGCCGGGGCAGTTTTTCTGGGTGAGGTTTTTATCGGGGTTTTTCCTCACCTGTAAGACAAATGTCAGGAAAACTTAAAGGCCCAAACGGTCCCCGAAATCATATGGCCATCATCATCATCCCTATCATTATCAGCATCGTCACCATCATCCTTCACCGGTGTGGAAAGCAACGGGAAGCTACCACACCTACAATTCCCTAGTAAAGCTGCAAAGCATAGCATGAAAATGCTATGATTGCAGTGAAGGACCTGCCTTCGACAGAATTACTATGGATGAATACTTACTTACTTACTTACTCACTGGCACGATCGAACCCGTAGGTTCATGGTCGCACGGACATACGCTCTCCATACATCCCTATCCTGAGCTAATGCTTTCCAATCATTCCCTGTATAATCTACTTCCCTCAAATCATAGTTAATGTTATTTTCCCACCTCATTCTTGGTCTACCAACTGGGCGTCTTCCCTCTGGCTTTCCTACAAGAAGCTTCCATGCAAGTCTTTCATTCCCCACACTTGCAACATTTCCTGCCCATCGCAGTCTACGAGAATATATATATATATATATATATATATATATATACTAGGAGTCCCGGCCATGCGTTGCTGTGGCTAAGGTATACGTTAAAAATTTAAATTAAGTTGCTGTCTTTCAGCCAGATTACTTAAAACGAATACTTACACACAAAATTAATAATATTCAAAATAAAATAAACACTGAACACACTTAAATTATGAAATAATCAATATTTGTAATTCGCGGTTGCAACAAAAAGCACAGCCATCTGGATCTCTCTTTGTTAAATAATAAACCAATTACCTCACCAAATTACTTTACACCGCCATCTGTTAGAATCGTATGGAACTCACAGATAATTACACCGCCATCTGTTAGAATCGTATGGAACTCACAGATAATTATAACTCTTTGTTAAATAATAAACAAATAATTTGCAATAAAAAAAATAATGCGACTATACATTTAACCTATACCCTAAGTCTCAAGTTGGATCAAATTGCACACAGTGTGCAAAATTTTATTAAAATCGGTTCAGTAGTTTAGGATTCCATCGCGGACAAACAACGTGACACGAAATTTTTATATATTGAGATATGACGGTAAGAAAAATAAATGCTCGGACGAGATTTGAACTCGGACCTCTGAATTGATACCCCAGTGCGCTACCGATTACGCAACCGAGCAAGTCTAGTACAAATATTAATTTTTCTTATATATATATATATATATATATATATATATATATATATATATATATATATATATACCCTCTTATTATTACGAGATGTAGCGAGAACTTGCTCTCCACTGCCATCTAGTAGCTAGCCTGGTGGTGTTAAGGACATGTGGCTTTCTCTTCCATTCACCAGAACAAACGTACGAGTATGTCATTTTAAAATACAGAAATCACTATAATATTATTACATATTAATCGAATTATTTGGCAAAACTATACAGTAATAAAAGTAAAGATCTAATAATGCAATTAAGCCGGTTTTCTTCCATTCTTTCTATATGACCCTTCCAATATTTTCGTCTATCTATAATAAATTTGGTTATGTCTTGAATATGGCATGTGTCTCTAATTTCTGTGTTGTGTATTTTATCAAATAATGTTTTCCTCTGAATAGTTCTTAAGATTTTCATTTCGCATGTGCTTATTATTTGTTTAGTTATTGTTGTATCAGCCCTAATTTCTGCTCCATATACGATAACTGGTCGAACTATCATTTTGTATATGCGGGTTTTGCTTTCTATTGACATATATGTTTGTTGCGCCAAATTAAATCTTTCATATACCCTGATATTTGTGCTGCTTTATCAGCTTGTTTCTTTATTTATTTTATTAAATTTTTAGTGTTTGTTATTAATACACCTAAATAATTAAATTCTGACACTTGTTCTATAATTTTTCTTTCCACTTCTAATTTGCATCTTACTGGTTCTTTTGATATTGTTAAGCATTTTGTCTTATTCGTGTTAATTTCCATATTGTATTTTCTGGCATTTATATTGAATTGATGTAAAGATCTTTGTATATTATCTTCAGATTCTGAAAGGAGAACGACATCATCTGCGTAACATATTAAGTGAAATCTAGTGTTTCCCATTCTATAATCCAAACGTGGTGGTATGTTTTCAATAATTTTATCCATTATAATATTAAATAAGAATGGACTTAAAGAGTCACCTTGCCTGATGCCCTTTGTGAGCGTTATTTCTTCAGTTTGCTGTTCTTTTACTTTGATTACTGTTTTGCAGTGTGTATTAATTGATATTATTGCTCTAATCAGTTTGTTAGGAATTTCATTCTCTCTCAAGATATGTACAACATCTTCAAGCTGTACTCTATCAAAAGCTTTCTTCATTTCTCTGAAACATAAGAATGCTGGTTTATTGAATTCCAATGATTTTTCTACAATTTGTCCAACTATATAAATTGCATCTAATGTGGATCTATTTTTCCGAAATCCTTGTTGTTGTTCTTTAATATGGATTAATGCGTTTAATTTATTGTTTAATATTTTTGTGAATACTTTTAGAGAACTATTAAGTAATGTAATTCCACGATAATTTTCTGGTTTAGTTGTATCACCCTTTTTAAATATTGGGATAGTTATACTCGATTTCCATTCTAGTGGGGTGGTACCGCATATTATGATATTTTGGATTAACTTCTGTAGTTCATTTATCAGTTGTATTCCTCCATATTTCAACATTCCATTTGTTATAAAATGAAATAACTGAATGGTGTATCATTACTGTAGAGCAACTGCGTACTTTTTATGTTACAGAGTTCAATGGCCACTAAGATGTGTGGAATTCAAAACGAGTATTAAATAAATGATAGATGGTGACAATATAAAATGAAGCGGATGACATAAACACACAGTGGTGTGGCGACTAATTCACGTGAAATCCAATTTCTTGTGCTCTATGCTGTTACTAATCTTGTTGTTATAGCAGAGGGGGTAGGGGTCGGTTTGATTGCAAGCTCCCCTCTCTCCTATAGCTCCTGCAGTATAATTGGCGTTAATACACATAAACGCATGCATTGCAGCCAACATCAACAGATCATAATGTTCTGGCAATACAACGGATTGATTGACTGACAAATATATCCACATACATTGATCATAACTATGGCGATGTCCACAGAGTACCAGAGAAGAAAGTGGACGAGTTGCGCGTACATGCCACAGGCGGCGCTAGTGTAATACAACTAACGACACCTAAATTTTTTCGGTTCTTTTTTGGTACTAATATGAAATTCAGCACCGCCTGGTGGTAAAATTATGAATTATAATTATATAACGCCATCTGGTGAAAAATTATGGAATATAACTTTTATAGGAATAAATAACGTATTAATTAATCTTAAATTGTGGAATTATGTATACCCAGTCTCTCAGACCTACAGATTTTCTTTAATTTTAACAGAAAGGAAGAATGGAAATAAATAAAACATGTTAATTTATTTTCGTTTATTAAAATTTTAAAACGTGCATTATGAGCTCTTTTAATAAATATGTACAATTGACCTACCCCCTTATTCTCACATACATATTTTATACAATATTTATTAAATAACCTTAGCCATGTCGTACATCTGTCCATTATAAAGTCACATTTTTAAAATGTTTATTAGAAATGGCTATACACTAACATCACTCTTCCTAACCTAACAAATCTTAGAATTTTATCACTTCTAGTAGGTTTATCTTTGAAAATAGATTCACATTAAAAATGTAAATAAGCTTGAATTTACTTACAAATTAGAGTAAAATAAAATGTAAGTAATGATTTTAACTTTCGATAATTTACAGTACCGTCTACATAGAACGAAAGGATAGCAGTTAAAAATTAAAATTTACAAAATGGCTAACTTCCCATAATCCCGAGTGAACACCGTTAAACACGCCGTGAACCATAGAGAAACTCTGTGGCCGTGAACGACGCCGTGTGCCTTGCATTTGTTTATTTAGTTACATATTCTGTTACTACGAAACAGCGCTATCATTGTAGTTTGCTCATTGTAGTTCATCGTAAACGACCGAAATTTTTTAGATGTCACTGTACTCAGTTTCCCCTCTATTCGAAGTTTCTCTATGGGCGATGTCTACCTGAATTCTCTCTCTCTCTCAAGGCTTGTCAATCAATCTGTCCAACTAGGATTGTCTAGTAATGTTTGTTTGCTAGGGTAGGATTTATTTAGTGGACACTATCAGCCTGTTTAAGTTTCAGTTGGTTTATAATCCCGTTTTAATGGAAGGGCCCAAGTATGTGGGACTTAGTTTTATAGCCACATATCTGATGTTCGTCCCTGTGGATCATACAATCAACCGTTACACAAAGCTCTTCCAAATTAAACCCAATAACGGCACTGCTTAGCGGTTTATATTTTACCTTCATCCCTCAAGAACTATCTTAACATTTTCCGGCTTTTAATAATAATAATAATAATAATAATAATAATAATAATAATAATAATAATAATAATGACAATAATCATAATGATGATCCATCCATCCATAGTAATTCTGCCCGAGGGCAGGTCTTTCACTGCAATCATAGCATGCTATGCTTGCAGCTTTACTAGGGAATTGTAGGTGTGGTAGCTTCCCGTTGCTTTCCACACCGGTGAAGGATGATGATGATGATGATGATGATGATAATGATAAGGGTGATGATGATGATGGCCATATGATTTCGGGGACCGTTTGGGCCTTCAAGTTTTCCTGACGTTTGTCTTACAGATGAGGAAAAACCCCGATAAAAACCTCACCCAGAAAAACTGCCCCGACCGGGGATCGAACCCGGGCCCGCTGCGTGACAAGGCAGCACGCTAGCTCGAGACCACAGCGGTGGACATGATGATGATGATGATGATAATAATAATAATAATAATAATAATAATAATGACAATAATCATAATGATGATCCATCCATCCATAGTAATTCTGCCCGAGGGCAGGTCTTTCACTGCAATCATAGCATTTTCATGCTATGCTTGCAGCTTTACTTGGGAACTGTAGGTGTGGTAGCTTCCCGTTGCTTTCCACACCGGTGAAGGATGATGATGATGATGATGGCCATATGATTTCGGGGACCGTTTGGGCCTTCAAGTTTTCCTGACATTTGTCTTACAGATGAGGAAAAACCCCGATAAAAACCTCACCCAGAAAAACTGCCCCGACCGGGGATCGAACCCGGGCCCGCTGCGTGACAAGGCAGCACGCTAGCTCGAGACTACAGCGGTGGACATAATGATGATGATAATAATAATAATAATGCGGAGAATAACATTAACTATGATTTGAGGGAAGTGGATTATACAGGGAATGATTGGAAAGCATTAGCTCAGGATAGGGATGTATGGAGAGCTTATGTCCGCGCGGCCATGAACCTACGGATTCGATAGTGCCAGTGAGTAAGTAAGTAAGTAAGTAATATTTTTATTTATATACAGATTTTCAATGTTTATACATGTTTCTGTGCCTAAAGTTTTATTTTCCTTCTCCACTCGTACGTATCCATCCACTCCATGTCCTCCAGTCCTCTTGTTCTCATTCAAGTTCTTATTTATTGTATCCAAGAGTTTCGAGGTCTTCCTTTCCTTCTTCTTCCAGATGGACACCATTCCGATGTTTTCCCGGATAATCTTTCTTCTTGCATTCGTCGTACGTGTCCATACCAATTTAATTGCTTATATCTTATATAATCTACTAGAAGAAAAACTATTTTGAAGTTTTACAAAGTATTGGCAGTTCCATCTCTTATCTATGGATGTGAAACCTGGACATTAACAAAGGCAGATAGTAAACAAATAGAAGCTCCAGAAATGAAGATGTTGAGAGCAATAGCAGGATACCAAAGGACCGATAAAAAGAAAAACGAAGATATAAGAACAGAACTTAATATGTTTAATCTCTGTGAAAGAATAAAATATTATCAAAATGCTTATCTTCAGCACGTATTACGAATGAATGAACAGCGCATACCAAGAAGAATGTATAATTATAAACCAAAAGGGAGAAGAATGTTGGGAAGACCATTGAAGAGATGGAAGGACCAATTCGACCTATAATGAGATCGGAACAGGCCATTGGGCTTAATCCTTGTTGTTGTTGATGATGATGATCTACTATTGAATAACTAATATTAATTTTTTCTCTTATGTCAGTATTTCTTATTTTGTCTAATTTTGAACATCTTGCTGCTCTTCTCAAGAAATCCATTTCCATCGACATAAGTTTTTGTTCTAAGTTTTTGTTGAATTTCAAACTTCAGCTGCATATGTGACAGTACTTCTCACTATTGAATTATATATTTGTAACTTATAAGCAATAATAATAATAATAATAATAATAATAATAATAATAATAATTAATAAAAGTACAGTGTTCCCGCTAATGTCTTAGGAAGCCCTTGCGGTAGTAGGATCTTTAAGGTTCCCACCTTTCGAGACATTCGGCACGAGATATCAGCCGAGTTGTCAGCCCTGCGTAATGGTCGCCTTTTCCCCCAAGACAAACGTCTCTGATACCTATTTCTGTTAGAGGCTAAGTTGATCCCAGGGTAATGGTGCCTCCAGAAAGTTTAGGCCAGTTTAAACAACCTACCGCTCTGGGACTCGAACCCCCAACCTTCCGCCCTGTGGAATAGTAATCCATATCAATTACATTGGTGATATGGACCGCGTTTCTTTGTTGTTTCTTCCATTTGGCCCGCAATACAAAAATCTTTGGCGTCCCTGAATATATAAAGATGTTTTATACCTAAGAAAAAAAAGATTTTATGCTCGTTTAGTGCGTTTTGTCGTACTTACAGCAATGGAGACCATGATTGAAGGTTCATGTTCCTACATTTCGGGGTTGCCAACCTAAATAACTATACTGTAATAAAAATAACTAGGCTATACTGTTATATTACATATTACAAACCACGTGTGGGAAGTAAACGCACTAACCTTTATGTATACTACGTACAATGTTTATACAAAAAATATCCGAAAGTTAGTGTTAATGTACATTATACGAAACAAATCACTGCATTTTAAATGAACTGAACTTTATTTTAAACAATCCATCCATCCATAGTAATTCTGCCCGAGGGCAGGTCTTTCACTGCAATCATAGCATTTTCATGTTATGCTTTGCAGCTTTACTAGGGAATTGTAGGTGTGGTAGCTTCCCGTTGCTTTCCACACCGGTGAAGGATGATGATGATGATAATGATGGTGATGGCCATATGATTTCGAGGACCGTTTGGGCCTTAACGTTTTCCTAACATTTGTCTTACAGGTGAGGAAAATCCCGATGAAAACCTCATTCAGAAAAACTGCCCCGACCGGTGATCGAACCCGGGCCCGCTGCATGACAAGGCAGCACGCTACCTCGAGACCACAGCGGTGGACATTTGAAACAATATAAAACAATAAATACGTACTTGCGGCCATGTTATCAATAATTGTTCTCAAGGCCCCCTGTTGTTTCAACTAATAAACATTGCCCACACTATTAACGTTAGTCAATTGTTTATAATGAACGTAAATATTTCCAACAAAGATGTTATTATTTTACTATTATCTATTATTTTGAAAACACCATCGCACAAAAAAATAATGTACAACGCACGTTTGTGAAGTTGTTTTTACAGAATGTTGGAAATTAAAAACCTTGATATCGCTGGTTTTTAAACATTTCCTCGCTTCTGTCAAAACACTTCCCAACCTCGCATCGTAATGTACTATTTATGAATGAAATAAATCAATTCTAGTTTATTTATATATACATATATATTTATTTATTTATTTATTTATTTATATATATATATATATATATATATAATGAAAGTTAAAAAATTAAGTTGTACCTGTTGGTAGGTGTCATAGTCCTCAACTTTGTTAAAATATTGTATATAAAATTAACTGGAGCGCTTTCGGAAGTTATCTTCCATCTTCTGCAGTTTGAGTTTTCGCTACTTGTTGTTGTTGTGTACGGTGATGTATAATCCAACTGTTTGTAGCAGCAACTGACTTGTTTTTGACGATCTCGTATAATGGGTTTGACTGGGGTAACAGGTACAATTTAATTTTTAACTTCCATCATATGACTTCACCTCAACGGAATTTGATATGAATTTTACTAGTATTGATATATATATATATATATATATATGGGGGGCACGCCGTAGCGTAGTGGTTAAGGCACTGCGCTACAAGCCGTAAGGTCGAGGGTTCGAGTCCCGGTGGGGTCAGGATTTTTAAACTGACCCAAACCTTCTGGCGGCACTATGGCCCTGGGGTCGACTCAGCCTCTAACTGAAATGAGTACCAGACGCTTGTTCTGGGGTAAAGGCGGCCGTCACGCAGGGCTGACAACCCGGCTGACATCAAGTGCCGATTGTCAAGAAAAAAGTGGGAGCCTTAACCTCCTACTACCCCAAGGGCCTCCTGAGGCCTGTAGTGGGATCACTTTACCTTTACCTTTATATATATATATATATATAATGTAAGCACCTTGGAAGAGAGAAATCAATACCAGGAACAGAGAGGTAATCACAGAGTGTAGAGCTATGTATTATAGCTCTCTGGGGTGATAACAATTTATGTTTCTTTAAAATACTTCTTTTTAATTGCTTGACTGAGAATTAGTCCCTACAGATGAGAATAAGGAATAAGATATGACTCTAATAAAAATTTGCTCTTCTCAGTAGAAGTTCCTAGTGTTTCCACCCCTGTCCAGGGATGAATAAATATCTTCAGGTTAAAAGTTTCTCTGCAGAAATTACAGGCATGCTTCTATAATCCTTGCTACCGAGAGTCTGAGCATTATTATGACCGTAATATTACCACAAACATAACATAGCACTTTCTAACGTTTACCTCTGTCTCCTATAAATTTGAGCCACTGGACGGTAATTACAGGTTAGTAGAAGTTAATTAGTTGATATGTGAGAATTCTGAGGCCACACAAGTTAGAGAAAGATTCTTTTTTGTTTAATGAGTGGAGGTAATTTTGGTGCTTTTTACAACAAAGGAAAGGGAATTTATACCAACTTTACATAGTCTAACTTTCTTCACAAAATACTGCTATAAAATAACTTAAAATATACCTTCTTAGATAAGATCATTGTTGTTTGCAGATGATCAAATAATTTTTGCAGGGGATGAAGATGATATGAAATATATGATAAATAAACTAATGGAAGAATATAAAAATTGGGGACTGAATATAAATTTACAGAAAACAGAATATATGTGTTTGGGAAAGGATGTGGATGACCTCATACTTGAAACAGGGAAAATAAAGAGGTGTGCATTTTTTAAATATCTTGGGTCAATAATTACAAGTTTTGGTACCTGTGAGAGAGATGTACAGACTAAAATTGCAATGGCAAAAAATGCAACTAAGACATTACATGGAATAATTTGGAATAAAAATATTACAAAGGAAACTAAAATGAAAATTTATAAGAGTATAATACAGAATATTTTGTCATATGGAAGCGAAACTTGGTATTTGACGGAATTACAAAAGAATAAAATTAGAACAGTTGAATTCGATTATTTTAGAAGAAGCCTCCAAAAAACAAGACAGGATAAAATAAGAAATGAATTCCTTTGGAGAGAAATGAAGGTCACCACATCTGTTGTTAAGAGGATTGAAAATCAAACGCTTAAATGGTATGGACATGTACAAAGAATGGAAAATGAAAGATGGTCAAAAAAATATATACCAATGGTCACCCCCTGGAAGAAATAAATAATAATAATAATAATAATAATAATAATAATAATAATAATACTTTATTTATTCTGGCAGACCAAGATGGAAATGGAAAACCTACGTCAGAACAATAATGGAGGATAGGAATTTGGAGGAGGGAGATTGGAATGATAGAGATAAATGGAAACTGAAGACGGCAAACCTATAAGTGGGGGAAAGCCGAAGAAGAAGAAGAAGAAGGTAAGATCCGTCGTCCTCAACTTATAAAATATGTATTCTTTATGCCTGTAGGCCTTTCAGAACATCCGTTCCATCTTCAGCAGGTGCTTCTTCGCTACAATATCTAATATGATGGTTGGTGCTGCTGGCCCTAATGTGGTGTTGTCGTGACTCACGACCCCATTATACGAGATCGTCAAAAACAAATCAGTTGCTGCTACAAACAGTTGGAGTAAACATCACCGTACACAACAATAACGAGTAGCGGAAGCTCAATCTGCAGAGGATGGAAGATAACTTCCGAAAGCGCTCCAGTTAATTTAATATACAATATTTTAACAAAGTTGAGGACGACGGCACCTACCAACAGGTACAATTTAATTTTTAACTTTCATCATATGCTATTATTATTATTATTATTATTATTATTATTATTATTATTATTATTATTATTATTATTATTCATCCGGTATCATGGCAGCTGCCGCCGTCTTCCGGAAACCAAACGCCATTCCTCTCTATCCATCCATTGATCTTCCTCCATTCCTCTGATAGCTGCTTGTACCCCTTCTATCCAAGTTTTCTTCAGTCTTGCTCTCTTCCTCCTTACCATTGGGATCCATTCCATAACAATTTTTGGCAATCTTTG
Organism: Diploptera punctata; assembly: GCA_030220185.1. Classification (NCBI taxonomy): domain Eukaryota; kingdom Metazoa; phylum Arthropoda; class Insecta; order Blattodea; family Blaberidae; genus Diploptera; species Diploptera punctata. The sequence goes on along the minus strand of JASPKZ010006832.1, from coordinate 82,394 downwards.
CTCTGGCATTCGTTTGACATGACCATACCACTATTATTATTATTATTATTATTATTATTATTATTATTATTATTATTATTATTATTATTATTATTATTATTATTATTATTGTAGGAATTGTTGTAGACAAATAGGAGACAAGTTAGGTTTTCTCGGGAATTTCTCCCAATTTTCCAGACATCACCTGGTATGTACATAGTTAAAAAAGTCCTTTAAAATGGTTCTTTACTGAAGAAATAGCTTCACCATAGCCTGCCCTCACATGCCTATAAACCGTGGTACTCACTATAGATTAGGACACACACACACACACATTATATATATATATATGTATATTCAAATATCATCCGGTATCATGACAGCTGCCGTTGTCTTTCGGAAACCAAACGCCATTCTTTTCTGTCCATCCATTGGTCTTCCTCCAATCCACTGATAATCATAGCCGCTTGCACGCTTTTTTTTTATGTTCTTTCTTCCTCCTTTCCATTGGGATCCATTCCGTAATAAGTTTAGACAATCTTTGCTCTGGCATTCTTTTGACATGGTCATACCACTGTAATATTTTCTTTTCTATAATGTCTATGATGTCCGGCTCCTCCTCTTGTGCACCCATAATTTCCCTTATTTCATTAATTCGTATTCTATCTATTCTAGATTTTCCAGCTGATCTTCTTAAAACATCCATTTCCGTACTTACAATTATTTTAATTTCCCTGGTAGGAATTTGCCTATCTTCATCGCCATATTTTAAAATGCTCTGAACTATAGTTTGATATATTCGTAATTTTCTATTTTTTGTAATATTTTTGCTCCACCAAACAGAGTTTAAAGCATTTATTGCTTGACTTGTTTGTACAATTCTATTTTTAATGTCCACTGTGTTATCACCTGAATGGTCTAATTTACATATATCCATCCATCCATAGTAATTCTGCCCGAGTCACTGCAATCATAGCATTTTCATGATATGCGTTGCAGCTTTACTAGGGAATTGTAGGTGTGGTAGCTTCCCGTTGCTTTCCACACCGGTGAAGGATCATGATGGTCATATGATTTCGGGGACCGTTTGGGCCTTAAAGTTTTCCTGACATTTGTCATACAAGTGAGGAAAAACCCCGATAAAAACCTCACACAGAAAAACTGTCCCGACCGGGGATCGAACCCGGGCCCGTTGCGTGACAAGGCAGCAGCTACCTCGAGACCTCAGCGGTAAACTTTATATATATATATATATATATATATATATATATATATATATATATATATATAATTATGACAGTGTCCTCTTAACATATTGAAGTTCTCTAATGTATCTAATTTTAAGTTCCTGTTTATTCTATTTTGTTAATAGCGAATCTTCTCCAGTCGCGCCAGAACACTTCTTGTAGGATTTGTTGGCAATTCTAAAGAGCGATACTGCCGTGATGTCTGATACTTAAGCGTAACTGAAGATGGAGCCACCGGTATGTACTCGAAATGCAAGGGAAAACATCCATAAAAGTCAGTTGGGCGGAATGAACGACAATAAAGTATACAAATAAATCACGGAGCTGGGAAACCATTTTCTCCTGATCCGCCGGCGCGATTATCACAGGAAATGCGTTTTCTTAAGACTCCCCAGTTTGTTTTTCCAAAGCGTAGGAAAAAAGAAGGGATAAGGTCTTTTCTATGCGTGGCTCATACCGAAGGAATCTCTGTTTCTTCTGGACGGCTGTAGAATTAGTTTCTCCTGCCATTCCAATCCACTGAGGCTCTTCAATAAATACACACCGGCCCCAAGCCCTCAAGCATCGCTCTTCAACTAATTTAGTCTAGGTCCAGAAAATATTATCCCATCTTGGCTGTTCTAGCGTAAATGACAGCCTATGAAGAAGATGCGCTACACAAAATGAAAAGATTTAAGGTTAGGGTGAATTATTTTTTATTAATGAATGAGTTGGAGAAAATGCTTTAACATCGCACCTCATAAAGTTGCGTGTTTTTACGATACCAGTTTCAAAAGTACAATTTTTCTTCCATCTTCAGTCAAACTCCAACTGTCGAAATTGCGCCGTTAACATCATCTTTTGAACTGTCATCTGGTGTCGATTTTATCAACTTGGAGATCAAATTATTCTCGTTGGGAATATCAAAATTCATGGCTTTTATATTCTTCAGAATATATATATATATATATATATATATATATATATGTAATATATATATATATATATATATATATATATATATATATATATATATATGTATATATATTTCATTTCGGCTGCTTGGATTTTACTTTCTTGTTTGGTAGTGGTAATCCAAGATTCACTCCCATACAAAAGGGCAGGGACAGCCATTGTTTTATAAAATTTTAAGAAGAACTGCAGATCTACTCCATAAAAGAAAAGATATTTAACAACAAGATACAGTGGAAAGAACATGTAGAAAGTAAAGTGATCCCACAACAGGCCTCAGGAGGCCCTTGGGGTAGTAGGAGGTTAAGGCTCCCACTTTTTCTAGACAATCGGCACTTTATGTCAGCCGGGTTGTCAGCCCTGCGAGACGGCCGCCTTTACCCCCAGAACAAGAGTCTGGTACTCATTTCCGTTAGAGGCTGAGTCGACCCCAGGGCCATAGTGCCGCCAGAGGGCTTTAGGTCAGTTTAAAAATCCTAACCCCAACGGGACTTGAACCCAATAGAAGAAAGTAGATTACCAAATAAAATCTTCCATTATTTTCCAGGAGGAAGAAGAGATGTCGGACGTCCTCGGAAGAGATGGTCTTAGATCTATTAGTGAAGACGGAACAGGCAAATCTTGCCTAAACCAGGAAGTGAAGAAGAAGATATATATATATATATATATATTCCCAAACAGTTAATTCAAAAGGTTTCTCTAAATGTTTTAAAAGTTTAGTTTTTCTTCCAATTTTGTGATTCTTTAGTAAACTATGAGCTGCAATTGCCGATTTTTCAATTTCACAATTTTTAATGTTTCTAAATTGTTATTTTGTACTAGTTTCTAAATTCCTTTTAGTTTTTCCTATATAGGCCTATATACTTTCTTGCAGTCATTGCAACTAATTTCATAAATTCCAGATTTTTTACTATCTGGGACATTTGATATTCCCGACGATAATAATTTGATCTCCAAGTGCATAAAATCGACACCAGATGGCAGTTCAGAAGATGGTTTTAACGGCGAAATTTCTACAATTGGAGTTTGACTGAAGATGGAAGTAAAAATATACTTTTGAAACCGGTATCGTGATGACACACGCACTGATACACTCGCTCCATCTTCTTACAGTGAAAAAGTGAAAATTCTTTATTTTTCCTTTGACATTGGACATTGTCTCGAAATCCGTGAATGTTGGATTGTATAAATGTAATTGAGTTATAAATCATTAAATAAGCGGTACACAGCAAAAATCTCCCATTCTCAAACTCTAAGAAAGTTCGAATGTAGGGCTTCTTAATATAAGCTTATATTAGTTATTTAGGGCTAGAATACTTAGTTATTCTAATCATTATTCTCTAGAAATAAAATAGATAAATTAAAAATCCATTTATTTATGTTCAGAAACACGTATGCCTGTATAACTTATACCTCCACATACTAATGCTCGGCTAGAACCTCATGCTACCAAAATTTCCAAGTCCCGAAGGTCCTTTAAGCCCTAAGAAAACCAGCAGTTCGTAATAGAATAGGTTTCCACCCTGTATAGGACGTAGAAATGTGAGTTAAATGCTACATAAAAACAGTAAAGAAGCAAATGCTCCTGTGAGACAAGAGAAGAAAGTTAGGAGGTTGAATATTGTAGAACAGGTAGTGTAGGGGGGGGGGAACCAACTCTTTTGTGGAACGTTAGTCGTTCGACAAATTATTAATCTTGAAAGGAAGAAATGGCTGGAAAGATAAAGACAGGGAAAGAACCCTGGGCTTCTTTAAGAAATATGTTTCACTAGTGGTCACATTTTAAAAACCTAGCTACCCTGAATTTTACGTAGAACGAAGTTAAATGTAGCCGAACCCCGACCGTGTGCGCACATCAATGGCCCCTCGGTGCACGTACATTACGTCTTCCAGGGCCCACAAGAAAATATACACGGCATAGAAAATGCTCCTTTTCTATCCAACCCCCTCACCCCCGGAGAATAAAGAAACATCCGATATTTTTCATAACACACTTGCTGTCCTGCTGCTTAAAACGTTTATAAATGTTTCACCTCCCGTCAAGGAAAAGCGTAACTCACTGATTTTAAAAAGAGGGGAACATTATATCCCAAGGTAAACATCCCTTCTTATAACTATTTTCTCTTTAGCATCTGAATTACATACTCAAATAATACAACTTTTTACCGAGCTGGTTGACTAAGCGCTAGCGTTCAGATTTGTATTAACCCATTCGCTTCAGGTGTAAATACTCAATGCTTTTCCCCAGAAACCGGATTTAACTTACCGTAAATTATATTGTCGATTCTGAGACATTAAAAACAAACAAAATATAACGGTATTTGAGATCACAATAAGGGTGAAGGCAAAAAACACATTCCTCTACCATTCATAAGTTAACAAAATGTTACCCTCCTTAGGGATGTACAAAATATTGCAAGATATATAACAGCAGAGTTCATCGAGTGTATCTCGTCTTCTGAGTTGAAGGCCATTTAACTGCCGGCGAGTCTACTTCTTCTTTTGAGGCGAATGGGTTAAAGAAGTCCCGGGATAAAGTCTTGGTGCCGACCAATCTGACTGAAGTTGACTGATAAAATAATAATAATAATCATCATCATAATCAATTGAGTTGTTTATTTGATGAAAATACATATTTATTAATTAAATAAAAATAAAACGTAGTTTTATTTGATTTTCATATGTATTATATAATTCAGTGACAGCTGTTTCGGTACACTGTACCTTCTTCAGATATGTTAACAAATTATGAATTGTGTTCCAACTGATCTAAGCAACAATACAACAATATTTATTTAAATTTTTTAATTTAACAAAGGGGATTCATTCAAATTAAGTTGAGAATTTAACACTTTTTTAAATTTTAAAGTAGTAAAAAACTGTTAAATTTTCAACTTGAATCCCCTTTGTTAAATTTAAAAATTTAAATAAATATTGTTGTATTGTTGCTTAGATCAGTTGGAACACAATTCATAATTTGTTAACATGTCTGAAGAAGGTACAGTGTACCGAAACAGCTGTCACTGAATTATATAATAAATATGAAAATCAAATAAAACTACGTTTTATTTTTATTTAATTAATAAATAAAATCATGTTTGGTGCTGCAGTCCATTCGCAGGCCTTGACCGCCCCAACTATGCGTGGAAGCTTCTTATAGAAAAACAAGAGGGAAAACTCCCAGTTATTAGGACAAGTATGAAGTGGGAGAATAATATTAACCATGACCTAAAAGAAGTAGATTACCCAGGGGATGATTGGAAAACATTATTATTAATAATAATAATAATAATAATAATAACAATAATAATAATAATAATGCTTTATTTATTTTGGCAGAGTTAAGGCTATTAAGGCCTTCTCTTCCGCTCAACCAGCACAAATACAAATAAATAATTGACAAATATGGATATGCACTATAACTAACTAACTAACTAACTCACTGGCACTATCGAACCCGTAAGTTCATGGCCGCGCGGACATAAGCTCTCCATATTATTAAAACACAAATTCATAATCTTAATAAAATAAGTCCAAAAGAGATGTAATCACACCCAAAAATATACCCAATGTTTCCAATCATCCCCTGTATAATCTACTTCCCTCAAATCATAGTTAATGTTATTCTCCCACCTTATTCTTGGTCTACCAACTGGACGTTTTCCCTCGTTTTCCTACAAGAAGCTTCCATGCACGTCTTTCATTCCCCATTCGTGCCACATGTCCTGCCCACCGCAGTCTACGAGACTTAACTTTCTCATTATATCTGGCTTCCTATAAAGACCATGTAATTCACTACTTTGCAGTCTTCTCCATTCACCCGTCTGTGCATTCCTCTTTGGTCCAAAAACCTTCCTAAGAACTTTATTCTCAAACACTCGCAATCTCCTTTCCTCCCCTAAAGTAAGAGTCCATGTTTCGCACCCATACAATACAAACTGGTAGAATAACAGTTTTATATATATTCAGTTTAACGTTTTTTGAAAGGAGTTGGGAAGCCAAGAGTCTGTGTAATGCATAATAACCTATTCTAATTATAAAGAATTAAAAAATATATTAAATGTAGCAATGTAAATTTCATGCACCAACAACATTTTATACGATAATAACAATAATAATACTTACGATAATAATAATAATAATAATAATAATAATAATAATAATAATAATAGTATAAATATGATAAATTATACGAGAAACACCAATTAATATATGTTCCTTACACTGGGTAATGAAGTCCAGGTTAGAGCAAATATACATTTAGATTTCTTTTAAAAGTGATGTGATGTCCTATGTTGCAGTATATTAAGCAAGAGACTATGTTGTGATCTTGTCTTTAAGTTATGGTTTGAGGATAGATACTGGAAACGGGATGATAAATAATTGGGAATCGAGGTATGTAGGATCTTAAATAAGAGAATTAGTGCGATTTTCTTCTCTCTTTTAGATGTAGTCATGACAATTCGTGGAATAATGGAGAAATGTGATCGTATTTTCGGACATTAAATGTAAATCTGATACACATATTATGGACACGCTGCAGTTTGTCCGACAATCCGTCACTTATGTCAGTTAGTAGAACGTCACAATAGTCAAAATGTGGCATCACTAAGGTTTGAATTAAAATTCTTTTAAGAGCTGTAGGGAATACATTATGGAGAAGATCTTTTTAGATGTTTGTTGGTTCAGGATAGGATATATCTACGCGGCCATGAACCTACGGGTTCGATAGTACCAGTGAGTTAGTTTATTTAGTTATAGGGCCTACAGTAGTTTGACTTCCCAATTCCTTTCAAAATACCTTAAACTGAAAAAGTATAAAACTATAATTCTACCAGTTATATTATTTGGATGCGAAACATAGACTCTTACTTCAAGGGAGCAAAAGAGGTTACGAGTATTTGAGAATAAAGTTCTTAGGAAAATTTTTGGAAACGAGGGATGAACAGACAGGTGAATGGAGAAGGCTGAATAACAGTGAATTTCATGGTCTTTATAGGAAGCCAAATATAATGAAAACAGTTAAGTCTCATAGACTGTGATGGGCAGGACATGTGGCACGTATGGGGAATGAAAGACGTGCATGGAAGCTTCTTGTAGGAAAACCAGAGGGAAAATGCCCAGTTGGTAGACCAAGAATGAGGTGGGAGAATGGCATTAACTATGATTTGAGGGAAGTAGATTATACAGGGAATGATTGGAAAGCATTAGCTCAGGATAGGGATGTATGGAGAGTTTATGTCCGCGCGGCCATGAACCTACGGGTTCGATAGTACCAGTGAGTTCAGTTATACAGTAGTGAAATGTGTATGAAAGCTATTAAATGAGTATGAAGACAAGAAGTTATTTGAGAAATAATCTCACATTTCTTTCTTTTATTGTTCTGGTAGTTGCAAAGAAGCGCTAATTTCGTGGTTGAACATAATTTCGGTACGTGAGAAGGGGGTGCATGGCGGCACGCGGATTGCCGTGCCATCTCCACCACCTGGAAAGATGTATGGAATGTCAGTTGTCTTCAACTTGCTGACATCTTTATCTCGCTAACAAACGGCTTCATTTCAACTCCCTGATATACTCCTCTCTCTTCATTAGCCCAACTCTCTCTAAACGTAACAAGCAAACTTTGTCAAGTCAAATGCATTCAGTTAGCTCATACAGTCAAATTTCATAGACTATTTAACTCATGTCGCAAATGGTAATCAATGACCAATCACGTTTCAATGAATTCTGTTTTACACCAATGACAGTCGTGTTTCACATCGCTCTTTATCGATTTCTCTTTATCAGCTCCTGCTTTTGTGATTAAGAAAGCTCCTCCTTTTTTAATATTCTGAACAAGTTAGACCATTATTTTTCTCCAACAAATACATTGAATATAGCAAATAATGAATAGATTCAGTGATTTTACTGAGTTGTTTATTCAAAATATAAATGACTAACCTCTAACGTTGATTATAATAGTTTGATCTGTTTCATTATTTCTACATTAGAGTGCATTCTTACAATATTGCGATCCTATTTGGCAATAAATAATATGATCGAGTTGCAGTGAATATACATAACCTCACATTTCTAGTTTGTTTTCAAACATCGCCGTTTACATTAACTATATAAATATTTTAAAACACCGGTAACTATATTAAAATAATTATTTTTTAGTAAAGAGCTTAATTTTATTTGTTAAATAGTCCTAACAAATGCCACTCTTGATTTCCAAATTCTCTAGATAAATTTATTCCTCACTTCGTGAGTCGTGAATTTATCGATAATTTATAAATCACTCGTGGCATTACTTATGACTATTTAACTCATGCCCCAAATGGGAGTCAATGACCAATCACATTTCAATGATTTTTGATTTAGAACCAATCACAGTAGTGTTTCGCCTCGAAATTATCAAGCAAATTTTATCATATTAAAGAAAGCTGCCCCTTTTTAACATTCTGAATAGGCCACAGCATTATTTTGCAGTGACGAACTCTCCATGAAACACGGCTACCAGATTTTATATATTGTACATGAATGTCAACATACAGCGCATGCGGGAGTTAATATAAAAAACATTTGTAGCAATTGATTATACCACCAAAATGAGAAACCACAGTTTGCACTTTCTTATACGAATTATTTTCTAGGAAATAATGATACAGAAAAATATAATTGTCATATTTACATCATAGGACATCAGAAATTAATTAATACCTCTAATGTTGGTTATACATTTCTCCACTAGGGTGCATTCTTAGAATATTGCGATCCTTTGGCAAAAAATAATATGATCTGGTTACAGTGATGAACAGAAGAAGCAAATGAAGCGTACCAATCGTTTCTCATTTGTTTTCAAACATCGCCGTTTACATTAAATATTTCAAAATAACTATATTTAAATAATGATTTGTGAGTAAACAGCTTAATTTTATTCGTTAAATAGTCCTAACAAATGCCACTCTAGATAAATTCACTCCTCACTTCGTTGGTCGTGAATTTATCGATAATTTGGAAATCACTCGTGGCATTACTTATGACTATTTTCTTCATACACCTAGCATTGAAAATTGAACATTCCAATTTGCAGCCCGTGTCAGTTTTTAACCAATCACATTTGACTATCACTGAAATATTGTACAAATATAATAATTGTCTGACCTTATTCGGAAATTTATTGTCCTGGGTGAAAGGGTATAATATAATATTTTACTTACGCAATAGAAGACAATTTTAATGCATGGAATATTTGTAGAAACGTATATTTGACTATTTAACTCATTCCCCAAACCAAATGGCAGTCAATGAGCAAACACATTTCAATGAATTTTAATTTACAACCAATCACAGTCGTTTTACACCTCGATTTTATCACTTTCATTTTATCTCTTTCATTCCTTCAAGTGGCTCCCAGATAGTATATATATATATATATATATATATATATATATATATATATATAGTGCAGGAATGTAAACAGATTCTGATTGCGAGATATAATAGAAAAACATTCGTAGCAATTGGGGTAGTGGGAGGTTAAGGCTCCCACTTTTTCTAGACAATCGGCACTTAATGTCAGCTTTTGGTTGTCAGCCCTGCGTGACGGCCGCCTTTACCCCAGAACAAGCGTCTGATACGCATTTCCGTTAGAGGCTGAGTCGGCCCCAGGGTCATAGTGCCGCCAGAAGGTTTTGGTCTGTTTAAAAATCCTGACCCCACCGGGACTTGAACCCTCGACCTTCCGACTTGTAGCGCAGTGCCTTAACCACTACGCTACGGCGTGCCCCCGCAATTTATTATACCATAAAAAAATAAAATAAAATAAACCACTGTTTGCTCTTTCTTAAACGTATTATTTTCCACGAATTAACGTCGCAGAAAAATATAATTGACATATTTACGTCATAGGACATCAGAAATTAATTAATAACCAGTAATGATGTTTCACTTTTTTCTCCACTAGGGTGCATTCTTACAATATTGCGATTCTATTTGACAATAAATATGATCTGGTTGCAGTGAACAAATAAAACATAACGTTTCTCATTTGTTTTCAAACATCGCCGTTTACATTATTATATAAATATTATGAAATAACTATAGTAGAATAATGATTTGTGAGTAAACAGCTTAATTGTATTCGTTAAATAGTCCCAATGGCTGGTAACCAACCCAGGGGACTTCCTATTACTCGAAAAAATTAAGCAAAGACTGGAATGATCACACTGATGGCAAGAAATAGACTTCCAAAATTGGCATTCCAATATACCCCAACTGGACATAGGGACCAAGGAAGACCAAAATATCGGTGGAAAGATCAAGACCATCTTCGCTAGGTTTACCGTACAGGCCACATCGCCTAAAACGAATTTGTTGTTGATGATGATGATGATGATAAAATAGTCCCAACAAATGCCACTCTAAAGGTAAAAAGGTAAAGTGATCCCACTACAGGCCTCAGGAGGCCCTTGGGGTAGTAGGAGGTTAAGGCTCCCACTTTTTCTTGACAATCGGCACTTTATGTCAGCCGGGATGTCAGCCCTGCGTGACGGCCGCCTTTACCCCAGAACAAGCGTCTGGTACTCATTTCAGTTAGAGGCTGAGTCGACCCCAGGGCCATAGTGCCGCCAGAAGGTTTGGGTCAGTTTAAAAATCCTGACTCCACCGGGACTCGAACCCTCGACCTTCCGGCTTGTAGCGCAGTGCCTTAACCACTACGCTACGGCGTGCCCCCAACAAATGCCACTCTTGATTTCCAAATTCTCTAGATAAATTGGAAATCACTCGTGGCATTACTTATGATAAAATTTAGGTTCGGGTCGACCGCAGTGGTCTCGAGGTAGCGTGCTGCCTTGTCATGCAGCGGGCATAGGTTCGATCCCTGGTCGGGACAAGTTTCCTAGATGATGTTTTTTTTTCGGGGTTTTTCCTCACCTATAAGGCAAATGTCAAGAAACTTTAAGGCCCAAACGGTCCCCCAACATCATCTGGCCATCATTACCATCAATATCATATTCATTAAGTTTAGGCGTGAATTTAGGCCTCTCCTGGCTCATCATTGCCATCATAATCATCCATCATATATCATCGGGGCAGCGTAAGTCCGCCTTCCAGGCACCTCAACCTCAGAAGTTGGTTACAGTAACGCCATGCCAGGAGAGAATACCAGTACGTCGAAATGACAATGTGATGTCAACTATTTGCTATAAAAGAAGCAGTACAGTGGTGTCTTGAACACAAATGCAGTGCACGTATTTTTAGTGACTCGCAGTCCAAGGTGGCACAATACATTCCTTATTATTTGCAGACGATCAAGTGTTGATAGCTCAGAGTCGTGAGGATGTGAAATACATGATGAGAAAACTTCTAAATGCTTTTGAAATAGGAGGATTAAGAGTAAACATGGAAAAAACTGAATATCCTGTAGTAGGAGGAAGTGGACGAGATATATCCCTATCCCAAGGAATTATTAGAGCTGTTAAAAAATTTAAATATTTGGGATCACTTATTGATGAATCAGGGAGTTGTAAAGCTGAAGTAGACAGCAGGTTAGTACAAGCACGAAGAGCCATAAAAATGTTGAATGGAGTACTGTGGAGTAGGACCATGTCAAACCACACGAAGAAGAGGATTTTGAAGTCTGTTGTGGAAATCATAATGACTTATGGTGCTGAGGGATGGACTTTGGTAGAGGGACAAAAAACTAAGATCTTGGCAGTGGAGATGGATGGAATAAGACGCAGTGCCAGGGTGTCCAGGTTGGAAAGAAGAAGAAATGAAGAAGTGAGGCAGATTATGGATATGAAGTTGACAGTGGTGGAAAGGATTGAAAGACGAGCTCTTCAGTGGTATGGCCATGCCAGGAGAATGGAGGATGATAGGTGGCCCAAAACTCTTTTGGAATGGTCACCTTCTGGTAGAAGGAAATGGGGCAGGCCAAGAACAACTTGGAGAGGAGAGATCCATAGATTGATGAACGACCGAGGTCTGGAGGAGGATGAATGGCGTGATCGGCAAGAATGGCGAATGGGAATACAGGGTAACCGCTGAAAAGTGGAGAGGCCCTCAAGAGTAAAAAAGTAAGCAGGCTGCTCTTCAATCGATCGCAAATAAATCTAATTTGAATCAAAACTCAGTATAAATTAGAAATAACATAAAAAATTACACAAGACATCTGTGCCTGCCTTGGATACGACGACACCAAGGAACTGTGGGAAATGAACGTGCTGATCAATTACCTAAATCCGCAGCATCTTCTGAGCTTCATTATTCATTTTCAAAGTGTCCAATATCCTACGTTAAAAAGAAACTGTTGGACCATATCATCACTGATTGGAATGAACATTGGATAAGGACTGCAAATGGTGCTTTGACTAAAGAGCTCTTCTTTGCTACAGTACACCATAGGCTAAATGCAAAACATTTTATTCCAAATTTCATTTTAACACAATTTATGATGGCCATGGAAAATTTGGAAGTTATTTAAGAAGATTTAATATTAACCCAATCAGTGATCATAATTGTAAATGTCAAGAATCAATACAATCTGTAAAACATGTTTTATTTGATTGTCCTATATTCGAAAGACAATAATTCTGTTTAAACTTACTTTTAAATGATGATGAGGCTTCTGCATCAATGTGCGAAGTGATTTTTAAGAACCAAAATTATTATAAACAATTCATAACAAGCATTCATAACAATATGTAGTATTTTCTAAGACACTCTTAGACGAATTATGTAATTCATAACTCTCATTCAAAACCATAAGATATTACTTCTGTTTTACAATGTATAGTATAATATTGTTATAGTAAGCTACAACCCTAACATGCCTTTCTGGCGAAATAGGGTTTCAAAATATTTGGAGATTCAATAATAATAATATGTATTTTCTATTTCTTATTATAGTATTTTTAGTTAAATATATGTTGGATAATTTTTCCACTTTATATAAATAGATCACTTTTTCACTCAATTTTGTATTAACCCTTAAATTAAAAATGTATCTTTTTGGGTACATTGATTTCATTTATTTAGTATTGTTCTATTTCTTTTTAGATCCATATAAAAACAAACGAGTAAAAATTACTTAAATTTATGTCAAATTACGCAATAATGTCTAATAATAACACAGTTTAACATGAATTTATTTTCCTTGCGGTCCGGAAAATTTAAATAACTGGTACGAGAAAATATTGTACTGACAGGATGACAGACCTACACAACGTAGCGCAACTTCCCCATATTGATGCCATGATAACTGAAAATGTAAGCAAGATGCACAAATTTACATCTTTGCATACAAATTTTATGGTACGCAGTATTGGACGCTTGCCCCAGTGGCGTGCTGTACATAGAAACATATTCATCCGATTTACTCCTCATTAAATCCAGCCAGAGATTTGGCGATGTGCTCTCACCTGGAGTAGCGTGGCTCATTCCACAGTGCTGGATTTCCGACTCTCGGCTTGAAAGCAATGTGGTTTCTGATGTCCTGCTTCAGGTCATCACATCCCTATCTCTGTCCAAATTTCATCACCATTTGCACACAAACGCTAGCGTCGCCAAATAGGCTCGGGTTAAGTGAACTACAACCCCGTAATGATAGCCACTATTAACTTAGCTGCCAAAGAGCCCTAGTGGGTTCTAACGTACGCAGCACACTGGGTGAAGCTAGACTTCGCCTTATCCAGTCCAGTGTACTGACAATTTAAGGGTTAAATTGTTAATATTTAGTTATTAGCATGTTATTTTTCATTCAAATTGGCTGTATATGATTCCAACAGCATGAGAGATTAAATTGTATATGATACTAGATGGCCCGGCGAACTTCGTATCGCCTTTAACTATTTTTACGTTAATTTTTCCGTATCGTTGAGATGAATTTATGTTGTCTGCATTCTCAGTATCATCCATAAGTGTATCATAACAATTATATACACTTATTGATGGAATATTTCGAGGAGGCTTGCTGATTTCATTGTACTTTCGTTTTTTTTTTTCCTACGAACTTGTTAGCAGTTTGGATTCTCATCATCATCAAGAAGTCTCTGTATAATAATATCATCTTGTGATATATTATAGTCATCTTGTTTTTTATTTAATTGAGGCATGGAGATTGTTTCTGCAATATTAGGCATATTATTATAACTAACAGACTTACTTACAGTCCTGTTATTCCGTTCCTTAGGACTTTCATATGTTTTTAAATTGACATTCTTCTTAAATGTAAGATTTATGTCACATGGGCCTATACCAATTTGCGAAAATTCACTTGATATCTTATCATTCATGGTCTATAGAACTGATTCGCCATATTGTTCAATGTCCCTTCTCGGTCCAGTTAAATTTAAGTTAAGTTGCTGTCTTTCAGCCAGATTACTTAAAACTAATACTTACACACGAAATTAATATTATTATCAATATATTGAAAATAAAATAAACACTGAACACACTTAAATTATGAAATAATCAATATTTGTAATTCAATTGAAATTCGGGGTTGCAACAAAAAGCACAGCCACCTGGTTAAATAATAAACCAATTAGCCTACCTTACACCGTCATCTGTTAGAATCGTATGGAACTCACAGATAATTATAACTCTTTGTTAAATACTAAACAAATAATTTGCAATAAAAATAATGCGACTATAAATTTAGTTATAAACAACCGTGGGTCTCAAGTTGCATCAAACAGCACACAGTGTGCAAAATTTTATTAAAATCGGTTCAGTAGTTTAGGATTCCATCGCGGACAAACAACGTGACACGTAATTTTTATATATTAAGATAATAAAGCTAACAGCCTCAAAATGAACATTATACATTTTTTTTCGTTTTCCCAACAATTTGTAGTTTGTGGGTTAGATCTCTTTTCGTGGCAACTATTTGTTTATTAAAAAATATATGACAATGATTTTAATGTATTTGTCTCCGGTGTAGTGATTTTAGTCGAGGAAATAGAACATTTTGTGTGTGAGTGTACAAATTGTCTTGGAAAACGGTGCGCAGTGGTGGAGTGATGGAGAAGCGCAAAAGGAGGAAAGCAAGCCATTTGAATGCATGCTTGTCCGTCAGTCAAGTAACCCCCTTCCTACAGTAAATCGTCATAAAAGTGTCAGACCCCATGACGAGACAGCTGGGTGCTATGCTGCAGCCCTAATTAAAGGGTGGGATTTATCGGCACCACCCTCTCTCCTCCCTTTATTTTACTTCTCTTTCCCTTACAAATAGATTTATTCCCAGTCTCGTCTCCTCCCGATGTTCTCTATCTATAGAAGCCTATTAGAAGGTAGATAGGACGCCATTGTCTCCGTAATTTCTAGTTTGCAGCGCTGCCTGCAGGGAATTGGACAATTGAAGAGCAATTCGCATATCCAAAGAGATGTTTTACTTTCTCTCTCTTTCCCATTCTCCATTTCTCTCTTTCTTCTTCTTCTTCTGTTTTCGCAATACTCGTTGGTCAATTAAAATAAAACCAATTATTTATCAACTAATGCTGACATGTAATTTACGAAATACAGCGTGTCTCAAATTGATGTGTGCAATCTTTAAAACACTATTTCTCCGCAATGAAATGAGACCGATATTCAGTATATATATATATATATATATAATCTTCTTCTTCTTCTTCTTCCTTTCCAGGATTAGGTGAATGCGACCTGTTCCGGTCTCAAGTCCATCGTTTCGTAGGCCGTCCCAAAGATCTTTTTCCATGTGGTCTGTAGGCGTTGATCTTTTTGGGTAATCTTGTATTGTCCATTCTGTCTAAATGTTCTTTCCATTGGTATTTGTGCTCGTCTAGTTTATCGAGTATTGAAAATATATCCAGTTGATTTCTTATTGATTCATTGTGTAATCTATCCATGCGTGCACATCCTTTTACGGATCTTAAAAATTGCATTTCAGTGGCTTGAATGTGTGAGATATATTTTTTGTAAGTACCGAAGTTTCAGATCCATATAAAAGAACAGGAACAGCCATAATTCTAAAGATGATGATGATGGCCATATGATTTCGGGGGCCGTTTGGGCCTTAGAGTTTTCCTGACATCTGTCTTACAGGTGAGGAAAAACGCCGATAAAAACCTCACCAGAAAAACTGCCCCGACCGGGGATCGAACCCGGGCCCGCTGCGTGACAAGGCAGCACGCTACCTCGAGACCACAGCGGTGAACATTATATATATATATATATATATATATATATATATATGACATTACAATCATAATAAATGCCTGAACCTCTGAATTAATACTTCAGTGAGCTACCAATTACGCTATCCAGGTATCCTTGCACAAACATTTATTTTTCCTTTATATATATATATATATAGATATTATAAATATATTTTTGACATTTGGCAATGAAGGCAAATATGATATGAAAAGAAAAAAACATGCTTGAGTCGGGATTTGAACTCGAGTCTTCGATTATTGTGACACACTTCGATTATTGTGACATTATATATAATGATCTAAACTATGCCTTGTCGCAGAGACTGCAGCGTGTTCATAATGCTTGCATTCGATTCATTTTCAATATCCGCCGTTATGACCATATTTCCGAACACTTTAATAACCTCTCTTGGCTCCGTCTTACTGACAGACGTAAATTGCACTCTCTTTCGCTACTTTTCAAGCTTCTGAATTCCTACATTCCTACTTACCTGGCGTCCAGATTTGAGAAGTTATCCTCCTACCACAATATTGACACTAGGTCACAAGATAGCAGTCTGCTAACAATTCCTCTTCATAGCACTTCCTCCTATTCTACTTCCTTCACAGTAGCCTCCGCCCGCTCCTGGAATCTCCTTCCTCAAGATATCAGGGGTTGCCGCACGCTTGGCACCTTTAAGTCACGCTTATACAGTTACCTGTTGTCTAATAATTAATTTTTCTCTATTTATTTAATTTTATACTATGTCATTAATCTTTTCCTCGTTTTTTTATATATTCTTGTACATATTATATATTTAATTCGTTAAATTTAGAGTAAATCAAAATACATTATAAATATTAATTGTATTGTATTCATAACTTGTAATCGTTTATATATATATATATTGTAATTTAGATTTAAGACTTTTCTTTTGTATTTTTTTAAACCTGGTTGAGTGGTAGACAAGGCCTTAAGGCCTTAACTCTGCCAGGTAAAATAAAGCTATTATTATTATTATTATTATTATTATTATTATTATTATTATTATTATTATTATTATTATTATTATTAAAGTCTGTACCTTTAGCGCTCTAATCAACTGAGCTACCCAAGAATTCCAAGACAAACATACAATTTTCTTATACATGTAGTATTCTCAATTCACACAAGAGGTAGCGGAAATATCATTCAACTGCCATCTAGCGGCTAACGTAACAGTTAAGCAAATTATTAAAGAGAATATTTACTTTATAGCAGTAACGCTTGTATATATAGATATTATAAATATATTGTGAATAAATATAAATATAAATGAGAATACTACATGTAGGCCTATAAGAAAATTGTATGCTTGTATTGGAATTCTTGGGTAGCTCAGGTGGTTAGAGCGCGCTAAAAGGTTGTACCCAGACCCTTTTAGAGAATCGATGTTTCAAATCCCGAAACTCGAAGCATTCTTTTCTCTGTTTTCATAATCATATTTGCCTTCATTGCCAAATGTCAAAAATATATTGATAAGATATATTAGATAATTATTTAGATATAGGTATATATATATATATCATCATTTAGGGGAAATTAAATAACTTTGAAACCCCGTCCATCATTTTGGAACACACTGTACAAGGAAATAAAAATAAGAATTAATTTTAATATTGGCTTCTTGAAGAATATTTAAACAAAAACTCTTTTTTTCCTCTTAACGTTTGTAGAATTCACGGATGAGAGGCAGACATTTTATTGCAACTCGCAATACAATGGACTTGAAGTTAGTAAAAGAGGCTGGTACGTTTATTTTCGATACATTTTCTGCCTTTATAAACGTGAGTGCATTGGTTCAGTTGAAACAGAATTTGTACTCAATACATTGTATACGTTCCTGAGTGTTTGAGCAGAAAAAGGCTGTGAACTAATATATGCGCAAACACTTAAATAAGATTATTTTTTTTACATAAATAGCCTAGTGGCGTATCACAATTTTTTTTCCTTTTCCGTAAAAATATTTTTCTCTCTGTTGTTTATTTTTGTTACGACATTTTCAAGACTTCTAAAAATTGAATAAAAGGAGTAAAGAAACAAGCTGATAAAGCAGCACAAATATCAGGATATATGAAAGATTTGTCCACCGCTGTAGTCTCGAGGTAGCGTGCTGCGTTGTCACGCAGCGGGCCCGGATTCGATTCCCGGTCAGGACAGGCTCCTGGGTGAGTTTTTTCGGGGTTCTTCCTCACCTGTAACACAAATGTCAGGAAGCTTAGGGCCCAACGGTCCCAGAAAATCATCCGGCCATCATCATCATCATCTTTATCATCATCATGTTTATCATCATCCTTCACCGGTGTGGAAAGCAACGGGAAGCTACCACACCTATAATTCTCTAGTAAAGCTGCAAAGCATAGCATGAGAAATGCTATGATTGCAGTGAAATACCTCCCTCGGGCAGAATTAATATGGATGGATGGATGGATGGATGGATGAAAGATTTAATTTGGCGCAACAAATATATGCCAATAGAAAGGAAAATCCGCATACGCAAAACGATATTTTGACCAGTTATCGTATATGGAGCAGGAACTAGGGCTGATACAACAAAAACTAAACAAATAATAAGCACATGTGAAATGAAGATATTAGGAACTATTCTGGGGAAAACATTATTTGATAAGATACACAACACAGAAATTAGGGACAAATGTCATATTCAAGACATAACCAAATTACTATAGATAGACGAACATATTGAAGAGGTCATATAGAAAGAATGGAAGACAACCCACTTGCAAAACGAGCTAAAGAAGATAGACCAATTGACGGGAGAAGAACAAGAGGAAGACCAGCCAAGAGATGGATAGTGAATGCACATCCAATACGTCTTCCTCCGAGAAGTGATTTTGGAAATAAACAGGATGGAAATCCTACAAATGATGAATAAGAAGATGAGCATTTTCCGTAATTGCTTGATTGAATTTTCAGCTTTACTCATCCTCTCTGATTCTTTTTTGATTCTTGCAATTAATTGATGTAATTTGGAAGAATAAATACTTCAGAACACAAACTGAAGTACGAATTTATAAATCTCTATTACGACCTGTCCTCACTTATGCTTCTGAAACAAGACCTGAAACATCAAAAACAATACAAATTTTGGAAACACAAGAAATGACACGTAGAAAAATAATTATAATTATAAAACAAGATATGATAGAATCAGAAATTAATACATACGGGGACAATGTGAAATTCAACCAATAAACGGATGGATGCAAGAATGGAATAGGCCTAAACATGTCTCAAGAATCAGTGACGACAAGTTAGCTAAAGTCTTACAAGACAATATTCTAACCGGCAGGAGATCCACAGGAAGACCACAACATCTATCTACCTTCGGGTTTTTACAACTGCTGCCGTCTTCCCGTGCCAAACCTCCAAAGCCTACGATCTTGGTCATCTTCAATGCTTATCCCTCTTGCTTGCATTAATGTCATGTTTTCCTTCCATGGCCAGTCCCAAGCCCGGATGACAAAGGAGGAGGGAGAGGAGTAACAATCGCGTTAAAAAACCAGAGTTCAGTTGGATCCGACTGATAGTACTCTGTAAGGGCCCCTAGCCAGGGTTACGGTGAAGACCTCAACGGCATAGTCGGCGCAGAAGGAGTCCTTCAACACGGCGGATCTGGCGGAAGAGTCAACCCTATCTCTAAGGGAAATAGAGAAACGCTGCCTTGCGGGCGAAGAGGGATCTTCAAAAGCTATGGGAGGAAAACCCAGACAGAAATTTTCCTGGTCCTCCAGGTTGGGGGTTTATGCTGAGGGCCAGCTCCTCACACATAAAAAAATGCTAAAAGAACAAATCAGTCAAAGCCGGACAGAGAAAAAAAAAGACCACAACAAAAATGGAAAAAGTGGCTTCCGAACAGGCTGTAAGCCTAGGATCAGGAGAAGAGGAAAATAATTAAATTTAAGTAATAATTACCACACTGTGTTTTTTCTTCTTTGTATGGCAACTAGAGGACAGACGTGTGGTAACACAATTTCAAATAACGAAACTATAAAGCAGAATATTAAAGAGTAAATAATAAAATTTAATAAATAGAACATTGAATAATAAAGCCCATAAACAAACAAAATTAAAATTTTATAAAACAATGGCTGTCCCTGTCCTTTTGTATGGGCGTGAATCTTGGATTACCACTACCAAACAAGAAAGTAAAATCCAAGCAGCCGAGATGAAATTTTTAAGAAGAGTAAAAGGCTGCACTAGAATGGACCAGATAAGAAACGAGGATATCAGTGAAGAACTGCAGATCTACTCCATAAAAGAAAAGATATTTAACAACAAGATACAGTGGAAAGAACATGTAGAAAGAATGGAAGAAAGTAGATTACCAAATAAAATCTTCCATTATTTTCCAAGAGGAAGAAGAGATGTCGGACGTCCTCGGAAGACATGGTCTTAGATCTATTAGTTAAGACGGAATAGTCAACCTTGCCTAAACCAGGAAGTGAAGAAAAAGAAGAAGAATCATAAAATTTAAATAAATAATTTTATTTTATAAAAATATTTAAAATTAAAGTATAAAATTATGGAATATTCACCTGAAAGGTCCGTCTCCTCAACTTTATTAGTTATTTAACTGTAGCGCTTTCGGGACTTGTCCCATCATCGGCAGGATTCAAAACTGGTGTTTCACTGAAGATCTGGTAGAGAGGGTACATGTACTGGGTTCGTTTTCGTTCATCAGAAGACGGATCTTTCAGGTGAATATTCCATAATTGTATACTAAATGATTCTTATATCAAGGGCAACAAAACCACTTTTGACCAGTAGGGATTTTAAGCCGTGGTTCCCGAGTTTGAATATGTTCAGGCACGTAAAAGATCCTTAAGCCTGAATAAAAAGGTCTCTAATCAAAATTTACCGACCTCAAACTTCCTAGTAATACCTTATTTTCCTGCTAGTTGTCTCATTGAGTCGGTGTGTTGACCGCATGCCACTCGTGCCATCTTTGAACAAATAATGTAACGAAAATTAACTTGATCTATAAACTCCTGACAAAGGAGAGGCAATGGCTCAACAATGGGCTACGTCATTAATCATCATCATCAATCATCATGTATAAGATGCATCCAAGATATTTAATACAATTTTCCAGAAAAAATACCTAAACTTATGTTAGAGGAAACGGTAACACCATCAAATTTAAAATCCCCCGATGTTATGCTTAAAGGAAACTTTGACTTTTTGTGAAAGTACCTTTTTTGTTGAAATGACAATACCGTTTTACTAATTACACTGGTCAACATGATTTTTGTCTCATGAGTACCAATAGTTGTACTTAATGCAGTTTTTTTATCGTGTTTTCAAATATGTATTCGGAATTTCTCCATCACACACAGTTTTTTATTTCAATTTCAATTAATGGATTTAAATGAACTGGAGATATTTTCAATAGTCGATAAACTAGAAGAGCACAAATACCAATGGAAAGAACATTTAGACAAAATGGACAATACAAGATTACCCAAAAAGATCAAAAGATCAACACTTACAAACCACAGGGGAAAATATATTTGGGACGGCCAAGAAAACGATGGACTTGAGACCGGAACAGGTCGCATTGACCTAATCCTGGAAAGGAAGAAGAAGAAGAAGGATATAAATAATAATTTTTTAATAGACGTTTTTTCGTCCATTTGTCCATTGAGTGATGAGCAAGGGCACACTTTCATCAGGAGATTTCAGTTATGGAAAAGAGATATCAAGGCAAATAGAATCCTAATATGCTGGCCGATTATTGTTGGACTATCAAGAGGGATGCTCCAAAGGCGAAATATAGCAGAAAATCGTCATTTCTTACTTTCTAGGTGAGTCCGAATGTTCGAATATTAAGTAGTTACGAATGTAGAAAATATTAACGTGTTTGAAATTATAAATGCCTGTCTCTCGGAAACCTTGCGTGATGGAGAAAAACCGATATCACTTTGAATTCAGGAGAAAATATACTATCAGAATCACATGTTTTTCTTTTTGAGACAAAAAAATAAAAGTTTCTTTCTTGTTGCTCAGTGCAATTATCTTGAACTACCTTAAAAATTCGGTCCCTAGTTCTGGTCACTTATACTCGTATTTCCCACGTTCCGCCCGCTCTTCTTTACGTAAATCGTGCAATATCTCCTTGTAACCACGCCAAGTTCTAATCGTTTTTTTTTTTTTTTTTTTTTTTTCCATAGGGGGTCCAATATGTCTTTCGGTTTCTCTATTCTCATGTACTTCCGCATATTTTACAATCTGCAATTAAAAAATATGGGAAAAATATCAAACTGAACACAAACTATCTGAACACCTTAACTCAATACTGACAATAATCGGTAAGAAACTTCAATATAAAACCTCAGTTCTTATTCAATGACTCACGTGAAGGTCACGTAACTAATTGATTACGTAATTGCCTACAAAGGTATTGGAAAAATAGAAGGAACTGCGTATAACTGTGAAAAGAGGATACGCCCCATTTTATAAGATAAAGTTCATATTATACTCCAGAAAATCCGATATATACAGGGCTTCCAATATAAAACCGGACACGCCTCACGGGGTTTCACCCGTCAGGCAGCGCTCTCTCCTCGTCCGCATTTCACTCTGCCAGCCGCAGAGTGTCCGGTTTTATACTGGAAACCCTATATATATATAGAGTCCACCGCTGTGGTCTCGAGGTAGCGTGCTGCCTTGTCACGCAGCGGGCCCGGGTTCGATCCCCGGTCGGGACAGTTTTTCTGGGTGAGGTTTTTATCGGGGTTTTTCCTCACCTGTAAGACAAATGTGAAGAAGACTTTAAGGCCCAAACGGTCCCCGAAATCATATAGCCATCATTATCATCATCCTTATCTTTATCATCATCATCATCATCATCATCATCCTTCACCGGTGTGGAAAGCAACGAGAAGCTACCACACCTACAATTCCGTAGTTAAGCTGCAAGCATAGCATGAAAATGCTATGATTGCAGTGAAAGACCTGCCTTCGGGCAGAATTACTATGGATGGATATATAGGCTATATACTAGCTAATACCCGGCGTGCGCCTAAATAAATGAAAATTGATGTGCTTTTATATTTAGTTGAATAAGTGAAAGGAAAAATAATTACCCAGGAATCTACTTATCCCGATCTTCTTGACATAAATGAGCTGAAAGACAAAACATTAATGTACTTTTTATGATTAGTTGAATAAGTATAATGAAAAATAGTTATAAATGTATATCGTAATTATTTTAAGATTCCCCGTGCTGATCACCCGGTGTTGCCCGGGAATCTACTTATCTCGATCTTCTTGGCATAAATGAGATATAAGTCAAAGTTCGTTATTGTGAGTTGTCCGTAAAAGAATACCCGCCATGTGCTTGCTATGCTTGCACAGGAATCTACGTACTTGTCTCGATATTCTTGGCATCAATGAAAGACAAAAATGGTTATTGTGAGTTATCCGTAAGAAATAATCATATACTGTCACGGACTTTTTTTTAGAGCTTTTTGAGATATTCAATTCTGTGTACATTAATTTTGTGTATTTGTTATGGTTTAGGCAGCTAAGCCATTTAAGCGTCCAAAGAGCTACTTTTTTCACGTTTTCCACTACAAAGGGTGATATTTAAGGGTTTAGGAGTTGAGTATCACAACTCTCGCATAACCTATGCTCTTCCCGGGAATCTTCTGTACATTTTGCAAAAAGCTCCATCACAATCGGATCAACGGTATGACCGCGCATTAAGTATGAACAAACATACATTCATGTTCATATATAAGATATACACGTAGCCCTATATGATTAAGAACGTGGACTCTACTTTAAGGAATGAAAGGAGGAGATTACAAGTATTTGAGAATAAGTTCTTAGGAAAAGTTTTGGACCAAAGAGAGATGAACAGACAGGTGAATGGAGAAGACTACAAAACAGTGAACAACATTGTCTTTATAGGAAGCAAAATATAATAAGAACAGTTAAATCTCGTAGATTGCGATGGGCAGGACATGTGGCACATATGAGGGATGAAAGAGGTGCTTGGGAGCTTCTTTTAGAAAACCAGAGAAAAATCGCCCAGTTGGTAGACCAAGAATAAGGTGGGAGAATAACATTATCCATGATTTGAGGGAAGTATAATTATACATGCTACAAGCCAGAGGGTCGAGGGTTCAAGTCCCTTTGGGATCAGGATTTTTAAACTGACCCAAACCCTCTGGCGGCACTATGGCCCTGGGGTCGACCCAGTCTCTAGCGGAAATGAGTACCAGACGCTTGTTCTGGGGGTAAAGGCGGCCGTCACGCAGGGCTGACATCCCGGCTGACATAAAGTGCCGATTGTCTAGAAAAAGTGGGAGCCTTAACCTCCTACTACCCCAAGAGCCTCCGGGCCTGTTGTGGGATCACTTTACACTTTACTTATAATTATACATGGGATGATTGGAAAACATTAGCTCAGGATAGGGATGTATAGATAGCTTATGTCCGCGCAGCCATGAACCTACGGGTATCGATAGAGCCAGTTAGTTAGTATATAACATAGTGCGACATCCTGTTTTCTGGGAAGGTGGTGAAGAAAGCAGGATTTGTTATCCAGCTGGCCGTGACTGTACACGTCTTGTCATTTTGTTCTAACCACGTACGGTATATGTTGGGGGTTTGAACGAAGTCATAGCCTGCAGAGCTTTCTCGCATTAGTACATGACTTAAAAAGGGGGATGCTGAAGCAGCTTCTGGGATTTGCATAGAAATGGTGCTCGTAGCTGATGGAGCCATGTCACTGGGTAGCCGTGAATCAGGTTGCAGAGAGAGTACCTTGTGACTTGGATCTCCCTATTGTTCAGGTCTCATACTTTGTCCCTCAAACTTTAAGCATTTTAAACGTGCTCATTCTAGTATCTACTTTATTTCCGCGTTGTCCGGAACCTTTGTAAGCAAATGTCCCTTCTTCCTTTGTTGTGTTTCTCTCAGGCATTTTATATCAAAATATATATCGCTAGTTATTTAAACATTTGTTTCGGTTTTTCTTTCATTTTTCCTTCATCTTATTCTTTTCTTCTTTATTCCTGGACTCAGTGGAATAAAGCGAAATAAAGACCACCCCAACTAAACTTGGAGATTTACTTTTATCAGTGTCCTGTAGGCAGATTGAATTATTGTTTTAAGTAAAAATGTTGAATATTTATCGATGTATCTTCCTTGCTATTTTATTTAAAATTAAGTTTTATTTCATTTTTATTTATTTGAGTTCGTGGGACCTTACCTCATGCCCCAAATGGGAGTCAATGACCAATCACATTTCAATGATTTTTTATTTACAACCAATCACAGTTGTGTTTCGCCTCGAATTTATCAACCGAAGCTCATCATATTAAAGAAACCACCTCCTCTTTAACATTGTGAATAGGTCATAGCATTATTTTGCGGTAACTTACTCTAAGAAATACGATTACCAGATTGTATATCTAGTGAATGAATGTCAGCAATTAGCGCAGGCGGGAGATAATATAAAAACATTTGTAGCAATTGATTATACCACAAAAAAAAGACAGCACTGTTTGCACTTTCTTAAACGAATTATTTTCCAGGAAATGACGTTGCAGAAAAATATAATTGACATATTTACATCATAGGACATCAGAAATGAATTAATACTTATTAGTAGTAGTATTCAAATGTTCTGAAGCTCTTGATTTGTCATCATTCGCTTGTTAATACCTATAACGTTGGTTATAAATTTCTGCACTAGAGTGCATTCTTACAATATTGCGATCGTTTGGTAATAAATAATATGATCTGGTTGCAGTGATGAGCAAAAGAAGCAAATTAAGCGTACCAATCGTTTCTCATTTGATTTCAAATATCGCCATTTACATTAAATATATAAATATTTTAATATAACTCTAGTTAAATAATGATTTGTGAGTAAACGGCTTAATTTTATTCGTTAAATAGTCCTAACAAATGCCACTCTTGATTTCCAAATTCTCAAAAGTAATGCCACGAGTGGTTTCCAAATTATCGATAAATTCACGACTCAAGAAGTGAGGAGTGAATTTATCTAGAGAATTTGGAAATCAAGGGTGGCATTTGTTAGGACTATTTAACGAATAAAATTAAGTTGTTTACTCACAAATCATTATTTAAATATAGTTATTTTAAAATATTTATATATTTAATGTAAACGGCGATGTTTGAAAACAAATGAGAAACGATTGGTACGCTTCATTTGCTTCTTTTGTTCGTCACTGCAACCAGATCATATTATTTATTGCCAAAGGAACGGAATATTGTAAGAATGCACTCTAGTGGAGAAAAAATGAAACACATCAAACTATACATTAATTCATTTCTGATGTCCTATGATGTAAATATGACAATTATATTTTTCTGGGAAAAAATACATTTAAGAAAGTGCATACAGTGGTTTCTTTTTTTGGTGGTATAATCAAATGCTACAAATGTTTTTATATTAACTCCCGCGTGCGGTATGTGTTGACGTTCATACACTATATATACAATCTGGTAGCCATATTTCTTGGTGAGTCAGTCACTGCAAAATAATGCTATGTTAAAAAGGAGGTGCTTTCTTTATTATGATAAACTTTAGTTGGTAAATTCTAGACGAAACACGACTGTGATTGGTTGTAAACAAAAAATCATTGTAACGTCATTGGTCATTGACTCCCATTTGGAGCATGAGTTAAATAGTCTAGATAAATTCACTCCTCACTTCGTGAGTCGTGAATTTATCGATAATTTGGAAATCACTCGTGGCATTACTTATGATAAATCGAAGGCCTTACGAGTACTCTATGAAGTAACACTAAGAAATTGGGACTGAAGTAAACAATAATGTAACTAATGTACAGCTCGAGACCAAGCTCTGTGTGTTTGCGGGGAGAAGTGTGGGGAGTGGGAGGAGGTACACTTCTATGCTTCTCATAGTACTAACAGCTGAGACAGCAAATTCCTTTCAGACACACGGAGCTGGGTCCCGAGCAGTACATAAAAATACATTGTATAAATTAAATGGACAGTAAATGACAAATGAGTGAAATTTTAATAAGTGGCTGAATTCCTATTACTAACTAACTGACTAACTCTAACTCACTGGCACATAGAACCCGTCGGTTCATGGCCACGCGGACATAAGCTGTCCATACATCCCTGTTCTGAGCCAATGTTTTCCAATCATCCCCTGTATAATCTACTTCACTCAAATCATAGTTAATATTATTTCCCCACCTCATTCTTGGTCTACCAACTGGGCGTTTTCCCTCTGGTTTTCCTACAAGAAGCTTCCATGCACGTCTTTCATTCCCCATTCGTGCCACATGTCCTGTCCATCGCAGTCTACGAGACTTAATTGTTCTCATTATTTCTGGCTTCCTATAAATATCATGTAGCTCACTGTTATGCAGTCTTCTCCATTCACCTGTCTGTTCATCTCTCTCTGGTCGAAAATGCTTCCTAAGACCTTTATTCTTAAATAATCGTAATCTCCTTTCCTCCCTTAAAGTAAGAGTCCAAGTTTCGCAACCATAAAATATAACTGGTAGAATAATCCATCCATCCCTAGTAATTCTGCCCGAAGGCAGGTCCTTCACTGCAATCATAGCATTTCCATGCTATGCTTGCAGCTTTACTAGGGAATTGTAGGTGTGGTAGGTTCCCGTTGCTTTCCACACCGGTGAAGGATGGTGATGATGATGATGATGATGATGATAGTGATAAGGAGGATGATGATGATGATGGTGGCCATATGATTTTCGGGGGCCGTTTGGGCCTTAAAGTTTTCCTGACATTTGTTTTACAGGTGAGGAAAAATCCCAATAAAACCTCACCCAGAAAAACTGCCCCGACCGGGGATCGAACCCGGGCCCGCTGCGTGACAAGGCAGCACGCTACCTCGAGACCACAACGGTGGACGTGGTAGAATAATAGTTTTATATATTTTCATCTTTGGCATAGGGATCCCTGAAGTAGTCCACGCCCGGAGAACCAAATGGGGCACTATTTGACCTACGGAAAATTTTACCCCAGTTGAACCCATGTCCGCATTTCTTGACGGTTGTATTTTTTACGGTGAAAGATCGTCACTCTTTCGACTAAGGTATTTTTTTCATTTGGCTTATCACCTTCGACCAGTCCGGCATGGGTAACCCTATCGGCAGCAATGCTACCGCCGGCATAGCTCTCGGGATCATTTAAGCACGGAAGCCACTCCACCACGACATGGTAAAGATACCACGGAAGGTAATTCCTATTACTATGAACAATAATTGCGAACTGGGATGAGATGCACAAAATAATTAAACATAGGCTCGATTCTAGAAATGCATGCTATTATGCATTACAGGGACTCTTGTCCTACCTTATATCAAAAATGTTAGACTACAACATACAAAACTGTTATTTTTCTAGTTATATTATATGGATGGGAAACATGGATTCTTACTTTAACGGAGGAGAAAAGATTATTAGTGTTTGAGAATAAAGTTCTTAGGAAAATGTTTGGACCAAAGGAAGAGACACATGTTTGAAATTCGGGAAAGGGAGAAATCCGAGGAAACCCCGAAAGATCCCTGTGTACCCACCAGCAATATCCGTCCGGAATCGCCAGAATTATTAGTGGTTTAATAAAAGTGAGTATATTTTATTGTTTAAATTTAAATTACACCCTGTCTAATCTTGGTTTCATTAATTTCATTACATTTTTTTATATTTAGGTATTTGCACATACTTCCATTATGCCTCGACATAGAGCATTTAAGGGTCGGAGTGCGAGGCAAAGAAGGAGGGACATAGGCCTATATTTCCGAACACACAATAATAGGCCAAATGCAAATTTAAATAGTAGGCCCTACAGTATAAATAGGCCTAGTATACAAATGTCAAATGACGCATTAGGTATTGTTTTTTTATATATGGCTTAGCCAAGCTATACCTCATATTTCCTTACTTACTCACAGGCATTATCGAACCCATAGTTTCATGGCCGCGCTGACATAAGCTCTCCATACATCCCTAACCTAAGCTAATGCTTTCCAATCATTCCCTGTATAATCTACTACCCTCAAATCATAGTTAATGCTATTCTTCCACCTCGTTCTGGGCGTTTTCTCTCTGGTTTTCCTACAAGAAACTTCCATGCACGTCTCTCATTCCCCATTCGTGTCACATGTCCTGCCCATCGCAATCTACGAGACTTAAACCACATATTTGCTATTGTTCGTATTTTTAAAATAAATCGAAAATTAATGTATAATGCCGTACTTGTGACAAACTTTAAAATTAAATGAATTTCGGTCGAATTTCGACCACTGGGCGACCACTAGTCTGTGATGATCTTGAAGAAGATTTCCGGGCTAGAGGCCGTGGTATCGATGCTTGAAGTTCCCCGACGTTTCACCAGAGACTGCGTCTGGCATCATCATTCAGTCTCAAGACAACCCTTGAAAATGCCAGACGCAGTCTCTGGTGAAACGTCGGGGAACTTCAAGCCTCGACACCACGACCAACAGCCCGGAAATCTTCAAGATCATCATTGCAACTCCGGCCGTGAAAGCCTAAGTCAATAAAATAGACCACTAGTCTATTTTAATTTTTAAATAAATTAATATGATCACTTTTGGCTTAGCAAATACTGTCTTACTTTCAACTTGCACAAGATATAATTGTCTGTTTTAATTAGAAAATAAATTTGCCATATCTATAGAACTATAGATGGGGCTGGGAATTGAAACCGGGACTTCTGCGTTACCGAAAATTATAGCGGTGAACGAAATTATTTCTCCTGCGGCTTCTTTTTTTTTTCTCTCGATATATTAAATCCACAGTCTGTTCCTTCCACAAATTAAGAATCCCTCCATATCATTTTCGGTCTTCCCAGAAGATCTCTTCCCGTCTACAGATGATTGTCTCTCGCCAGACGTACAGTTCTGTCCGATGCCACGCGAGATACATGTTGGTTCCATACAGTTCTTCTTCTATCCACCCAGTTACTCAATGCTTGGATATTTAACTTTTTCTAATCCCTACGATTCTTACTTTATCTCTTTTAGATCTTTCTGGAATCTATCTCCCTTCTTGAAGATTGGAATCACAATACTAGTTTTCTAGTCATCCGGTACTTTACTTTTTAAAACTATTTTTTTAGACCTCAGGGGTCCTCATCTAGGGGATATGTGGATGGCGACCACAAGGTGCCCAAGCTGAGCAAAACATTTCTTCCACTTACTTGTGTTTTGCACTCTTTTAACTTTACTATCTAACCTCTCTTGGTTAACTCTTGTTTTTATCGACCCCGACGCTATTAGGGATCCGAGGGCTAGGGAGTCTTTCCTTTCTTCCATTTCTTCTTTACTTTATTTTCTTTTCTTCTCCAGAAAAGCCTGACCAGAGGCTATAAGATGGCAGCCCCATCACTGGTCTTGCCTTCCTTTGGCCAGCAACCAATCGAAGGGACTATTATTATGCTTTCAACTCTTATACGAGAATTTCCCGGAAGGATTTAACTTTGGCTAGACCAATGTTGACCTATGGTAGTGAAGCATGGACACTAAAAAGACAACATGAAAGCAGAATAACGGCTTATGAAATGAGATTCATGCGCAGAACAGCGAGTTACACCAGATGGGATCGGAAAAGGAACACCGATATCTTAAAAGAATTGAAGACTACGTCAATTTTGGAATAAATTAAACAGTACCAACTAAATTGGAAACACCATCTTGAAAGAATGAGTTCAAATCGGATCCCCAAAGCCGTTTATAATTATATACCAAGAGGACGAAGATCACTGGGCCGTCCTATGAAACGCTGGAGGGAAAAATTTCTATAGGATCGTAACAGGCCTTGGCTTAATATTTGGAAGAAGAAGAAGAAGATTATTTTTTTTAATTAATTTCTGCGGCAAAATACAAATTGCAGAGGAAGGGAATAAAAATGGTTATAATTTCTGGTATGGCTTGATCATTATTGACATCGGAGATGGTTCTGGAGCTAACTAAGCAGAAAACATTTGAAGGTATTTATGTTGCAGCCTTGTAGGACAATCGTCATGGCGCCTCTGCAAGATTTGATTACTCGACATTACAGCGTTCGGTGGGAATGGTGTACGTTATGGCAAGAGTTGGCTGGGAAATTGAAGAACAGATGTTGACGACAGAGGGACGAATATTACCGTCCAGGACACGGGTGAAGATTGTACTACATGGATAAGGGGTGAGGTGGGGCTTTCATTTGCGGTAACAGGGTACAAGGAGATGGAAGAGAGGGAGGGATACGATATAGACCCTGTAAGGGTATTATGTCCAGCGATGACCGGAAGTTCTGGTCGTCCACGCCGCAGATATCTGGTGGCTGAGGTTTTAGAAAGAGGGCGGGGTTGGGGGGGTAAAGGGAAAAGGAAGGGTTCAGGGAGTTGATTGCCTGCCTTCTCATTTGCATCGCAAACCTACAACAAAGTACAGTGCGCATTATACATGCGAAATAATTAAAGGAAGCTTGTAATATTGGACAGTGAATATGGATAAAAGTTGTGGGAGCAAAACGTCAAGTACCAGTTAATATTTGCTGGGCATGCGAAGCCCTTCCCACACGGTGTAGTTGCAACATTGGGGAAGCCAATTACATCGCTTCGGGCTCTCTCTCGCTCTTCCTCCTAGAAACAGACAGTTTTCTTGCAATTACCCGGTCGGCTATAAAACAAGAACCAGATTGTCGAATTCTACACTTTATATTGTTTAGGTACATGTTTCATCACCTCCATTTTGCAGGAGCTCGTAAAGTAAACCGTAATAACGCGTGAGATTAAAACTCTGAGCAAACATCTATCTCACACTTACATTAAATGTTTTATCTCTTACACAGCCTACAAATTACATGTAATAATATTTCATTTTAGTAAATACCGTACTTAGCTATTCAGGTTGTATACCTGTAAATATATTATGTTTTCCAAACTTTCGTCGATCCTACTTATTTCATACAAAAAAATTATACCATGATTACAGACACACACACACACACACATATATATATATATACCACCGCTGTGGTCTCGAGGTAGCGTGCTGCCTTGTCACGCAATGGGCCCGGGTTCGATCCCCGGTCGGGGCAGTTTTTCTGGGTGAGGTTTTTATCGGGGTTTTTCCTCACCTGTAAGACAAATGCCAGGAAACATTTAAGGCCCAAACGGTCCCGAAATCATATGGCCATCATCCTTATCATCCTTATCATTATCATCATCATCATCACCACCATCCTTCACCGGTGTGGAAAGCAACGGGAAACTACCACACCTACAATTCCCTAGTAAAGCTACAATCATAGCATGAAAATGCGATGATTGCAGTGAAGGACCTACCTTCGGGCAGAATTACTATGGATGGATATATATATATATAGAGTGAGAGAGAGAAAGAAAGTTCGGATAATGTGGACCCTTTGGTTTGAGTGGATTCTGTTAATATATTCTTTAATTGGTGCTGCCCTCGAACAGAAAATATTTTAACTTCTTCCCCTCATCAACTTTGACGGGTGCAAGGCCAGTTTCTTTTATTATTTGTGCGAAGAAGGGTTTATTTGTGATATTTATGAAAATGACCAGTTTAAAGTTTTTCAAGCTAAGAATTAATTATTAATTTGTGCTATTGGATATTACAAATGTTGAAAAATTATGGTATATTTCCGGTGCTGATTACGCGGTGTTTCCCGGGAATCTACTTATCTCGATCTTCTTGGGATAAATAAGCTAAAAGACAAAATTCGTTATTGTGAGTTATCCGTAAAAAAAAATACCCGCCATGTGCCGATATGCTTGCATAGGAATCTACATACTTGTCTCGATCTTCTTGGCATCAATGAAAGACAACAATAGTTATTGTGAGTTAACCGTATGAGATAAACATTTGCTGTCGTGGACTTTTTTGTAGAGCTTTTTGAGATATTCAATTCTGTGCACATTAATTTTTGTGTATTTCTTATAGTTTAGGCAGCGTAAGCCATTTAAGAGTCCAAAGAGCTACTTTTTTCACGTTTTCCACTACAAAGGGCGATTTTAAGGGTGTAGGAGTTGAGTATCACAACTCTCTTATAACCTATATTCATCCCGGGAATCTTCTGAACATTTTGCAAAAAGCCCCATCACAATCGCATCAACGGTATGGCCGCGCATAAAGTACGAACAAACAAACAAACATTCATTTTTATAAATTAGATTATTCGCTAGTTGATTGGAAGAGAAGACCTTATGGCCTTAGCTCTGCCAGGTTAAATAAAACATTATTATTATTACTAGGCTATATTATTACCATTATTATTATGTTTTATTATTATTATTATTATTATTATTATTATTATTATTATTATTCCGGCTTTTACAATGAATATACATTTTTCTAGTACCCATGTTCACAGTTAACTACACATTTGTTTCAACACATTTTTCCATTCTTGTCTGTTCATCCATATATCTTCTTCTATTTCCCATTCCCTCTTAGATGATTATTATTATTATTATTATTATTATTATTATTATTATTATTATTATTATTATTATTATTATTTCTGTCCGTTTGTAGTTGTAGTTCATAGGTATTTTTCCGCTACTTCTTCAAATTTTCCTCGTTTTTTGTTCCACATAATAATTTATTACACTGGTCAACATGATTTTTGTCTCATGAGTACCAATAGTTGTACTTAATGCAGTTTTTTTATCGTGTTTTCAAATATGTATTCGGAATTTCTCCATCACCCACAGTTTTTTTTATTTCAATTTCAATGAATTGATTTAAATAATTATTTTTTAATAAACCTAGATTTCTTCCCGGAAAATCTTGGCGCAGTAAGCGATGAGCACGGGGAACACTTTCGTCAGGAGATTTCAGCTATGGAAAAGAGAATCAAGGCAAATGGAATCCTAATAGGCTGGCCGATTATTGTTGGACAATCAAGAGGGATGCTCCACAGGCGAAATATAGGAGAAAATGATTTCTTACTTTCTAGGTGAGTCCGAATTTTCGAATATTGTGTAGTTACCAATGTAGAAAATTTTAAAGTGTTTGAAATTATAAATGCCTGTTCTCTCGGAAACCATGAGTGATGGAGAAAAACCGATATCATATTTGAATTCAGGAGAAAAAATACTATCAGAATCACATATTGTTCTTTGTTAGACAAAAAAAAAGTTTCTTTTTTGTTGCTCAGTGTGATTAGACTAGCCTACAAAACAAAATCTTCAAATACGCATACAATACGCCAAAGATAGAAATACATTCGCAGATATATTTTAAGTTGTACTTTTCTTACACTACATGTTTGTCTTAATTTAACAAACATTTAATTCCATTTATAAAAACGAATAAATTGTAAAATAAAATAAAATGGCTTGATTTTAGTTTTCCATATAATCAGGATTATGTGTTTCCGAGAAATGGTTTCAAGAAAACAAATGGATTTCCTAGAAAACAAAGAGAGATTGAAATAAGGTTCTTTTTGCGGAAGTTATCTCATTGTCATGCGATAAGAATATAAAATCTATGTCACCCTTTTGGTTTATCTTACAGTATTATTCAACTTACCAAAAGTAATCTCTCCTTACCAAAATGGAAAGAGTTTTCTGCTTAAAAAAGCACTACAGTCATTTATACCGTAGACGGCAAGTTGTGGTCCGCGTTTACTTTTAATAAACGTAAGTTATGACCTGAGTGTACGTACATTATAAGCTACGTATGTTATGCATATTGCTCATCTTTAACCCTTAAATCGGAAAAACACTGACTGACTGACTGACTGACTGACTGACTGACTGACTGACTGACTGATGGCAATGACTGGCATTGCCCAGGTGCCGTTTTTCTGGGAAGCTGTTGTGATCCCTTGGCGGCCGAATTCCATTGAGTTGTTCATTATGGATTTTAACCACTTAGCCTTCGCGTGTCTTGCGGCATAAGTTGCAACACTGTAGCAGGTATGGATGACATGAGGATGACTCCCCACCAGAGCAGGGCATCATAAACCGCACAGCCGAGCAAGCAGAGAGTCCGAAAGCCGGCAGCGCGGAGTGAGCCACATTACTCTAGCTGGAAGCCATCACTCATATCATCGTGATGGGGTCTGGTAAATATGTTTCGGTGTACAGAACGTCGCTGTAGCATACGCCCTATATTGCGAACAATTGGGTCATCATGGTTCATAATAACATTGAGCATTTTAGTTACTCTATGTTCAATTGTTTCACCAATATAGGGCATCTCTGCATGATTGTGAAGCTCTGCGATCCTCGTGTATAGCGGGGCCGAAAATATAATTTTTAGAGATTTGTTTTGAATTATCTGAACTTTCTTTTTGTTGAAATCAGCGAGGATACTCCAGGCTTCACAGCCATACAGCAACATGCTGCGGATCACAGCTTGATATAAAGTTAGCTTGATCCTGGTAGATAGCGTAGGCGATTTGAAAAATGGATATAAAAGTGCAATAGCATCATTAGCTTTGTGTTTTAAATGCCCAATATGAATTTTCGGCAAAACACCACTATGTATTGGAAATTGTGACATTTCTCAAACATTCATTTTTCCTCTATGTCCGTCAGGGAAACATCCATTTTTATGGAAGCGTCCCCGGCCAACTATATGGGAATTGTTCGATGGTGAACAACAACTTCCGGCTATCTCTAGGGATTTCCAACCCTCTTTAGCCCTTGTGAATTAAGTATTTCGTTGGTGATATATCCCCTGCCGACGACATCTGGTAGTAGTCTAATGGCAAAGGCCTAGTGGTCGGACGTTATCAAGCCTGCAGACGCTGACTGTTGATAAAGTTTATTTTGATGTTCTAGTTGATTCACTGAGCTGCCAACAGGAACATCATCATCACTATGTATTGGAAATTGTGTCACTTCTCAAACATTCATATCCCCTCTATGTCCGTCAGGGAAACATCCATTTTTATGGAAGCGTCCCCGACCAACTATATGGGAACTGTTCAATGGTGAACAACAACTTCCGGCTATTTTTAGGGATTTCCAACCCTCTTTAGCCCTTTTGATTTAAGTATTTCGTCGTTGATATTTAATATGTCTTGTTCGAACTTTGATAGTTCATCTTGATTGTAGTAATATATATCCCCTGCTAACGACAACTATCCGCAGTCCGGTAACAAAGGTCCAGCGGTTGGGCACACCAATCCTGCATTCAGTATCTAGGTGAATTTCATTGATGTTCTAGTTGATTCACTGAGCTGCAAATTTCTTCTGTTAGTTATTTGAATGTTGCGGACCGCGGAGAAAACGGAATCTTGTATAACTATTATTATTATGTATATTGTATAATTATACACTTTAAAATGATTTAATGTTGTTTGTTTTCTTCTAATTTATTTAAAATATTAAATCATTGAACCAACTGATGTATTCAAAAGGATTCTTTACGAATTTAAGGGTTAAAAAAAGGGATATCCACAGAGCTATTTCTAGCCGCAAAGTATTATCTATATTTTTTTACAAACGTAGAACTGACACCAATTAATTAATTATATAATGAAATATAATAATTCTATCCATCCATAGTAATTCTGCCTGAGGGCAGGTCTTTCACTGCAATCATAGCATTTTCATGCTATGCTTTGCAGTTTTTAGTAGGGAATTGTAGGTGTGGTAGCTTCCCGTTGCTTTCCACACCGGTGAAGGATGGCGACGATAATGATGAGGATGATAATAATGAGGATGATAATGATGGCCGGATGATTTTCGGGGATCGTTGGGCCCTAAGCTTCCTGACATTTGTCTTACAGGTGAGGAAAAAACCGAAAAAACCTCACCCAAGAGCCTGTCCTGACCGGGACAATTTATTTGTAGAAATTTATTACTACTTTTTACTACTTTTCAATTTATTTGTAGAAATAAATAAATTGAAAAGTAGTAATAAACTGTTAAATTCTCAACTTGATTTGAATGAATCGCCTTTGTTAAATTAAAAAATTTAAATAAATTATTGTTGTATTGTTACTTGGATCAGTTGATATGTACTACAATTCATAATTTAACATGTCTGAAGAAGGTACAGTGTACCGAAACAGCTGTCACTGAATTATATGTTAAATAAAATATGAAAATCAAATAAAACTAAGTTTTATTTTTATTTAATTAATGGATATGGATTTTCATCAAGTAAACACCAACTCAATTGATTAAAAATATATCTACCATATAAAGTTAAGTTTTTTTTCGCAGAGAACAATTCAATTAATGTTTGCTGCGGAATTTTTATACCAGGTTTTCTGTGAATTTAAGTTTTAACAGCATTCATCTAGAATGGAGTGAAGTTGTGCTTGCTTCTCGATGTTAGAGAAGGCCATGTAATAGTTGTTAGTTGTGCCATATCCAGCCAAATTAAGAGGGCGCTCAAATTGTATCTGCTACAGCAAAATGAATCCTATTCTACTAGGGATTGGAGTTTTACAGTTGCTTGCAAGAGTTTTATTAGAAATATAATGTTCTTTACGTTCCCAGGATTTACCTTTACAACAAATATGGAAAGATAACGGAGGGGAGAATAAGGGAAAGATAAAAAGAGAAATTATCATATTTCCTCTAGGATTTTTATTCTTTACCAGCTCATCTTTCACGGTTTCATTTGTTAAAAATTGAAATTAGCATCCATATTGCATCAAGCATTGATGGGCGCTATGAGAATTGAAAACTAAAATAAAAGATATTTTCAAATAATAATACAACACTAAATTATGTATAACTATCGAAACCCGGAGGTTTATGACCGCGTAGGTGTTCCCAACTTCAGCTTATGTTTTCCAGTCATTCCCTGCATGATATATCACCCCCAAATATCATCATCATAGTACATTCACGAATTTAGGCCATTTGTTGACCTGTTTCGACCTCAAGAGAAACACCATCCAAAAGTCTTTTGAGTGGACGTCCTGGTCTTCTTCTTCCTGCAGGTTGATATCTTAACATTTGTTTGGGTATCCTGTGATCTTCCATTCGATGAACATGTCGCATCCATCTTGACTTATAATCAGAAATTTTGTTTTCTAAAGGTTCCATGTGTAATTCTCCTAAGATGTCTTCATTTTTTTTGTGATCTAGTAGTGTGTATCCTGCAGTCCTCCGAAGGTATCCCATTTCAGCAGATCTAAGTCTCTGTATATCCTTCTGTTTCAACGTCCATACTTCGCTACCGTACAAAAGAGTTGGAAGAGCCAGTGTTTTATACACTTTCGGTCTTGAATGCTTTTGGACTAACTGTGACTTGAAGATAGAATTTATTAACCCTAAAATTCTTAAAAATTTAGATATTTTTGCATTTACATCCTCTTCTTCTTCACATGAGATATTGCATCCTAGATATGTATATCCATCCATCCATAGTAATTCTGCCCGAAGGCAGGTCCTTCACTGCAATCATAGCATTTTCATGCGATGCTTGCAGCTTTACTAGGGAATTGTAGGTGTGGTAGCTTCCCGTTGCTTTCCACACCGGTGAAGGATGATGATGATGATGATGATAATGATAAGGATGATGATGATGATGATGATGATGGCCATATGACTTAGGGGACCGTTTGGGCCTTAAATTTTTCCTGACATTTGTCTTACAGGTGAGGAAAAACCCCGATAAAAACCTCACCCAGAAAAACTGCCCCGACCGGGGATCGAACCCGGGCCCGCTGCGTGACAAGGCAGCACGCTACCTCGAGACCACAGCGGTGGATAAATATGTATATAACGGTTAATATTATTCGACCGCCTCATTGTTGGCCTATCCATTCCATCTGATTTTCCTTCAAGAATTTTCCATCCCTCTCTTTAATTACCCATTCGTGCCACGTGTCCACCCCATCGTAGTTTAAGTGACGTAACTGTTCTTATTACGTCTGATTTCCCATAAATATAATATAGCACACTGTTACATACTTTTCTCCATTTACTTTTCTGTTCGTCTTTCTGTACTCCAAAAATTGTCCTATTGTTCTTCTCTCCTTGCGGTGGGCTGGTAAATCATCGATTGTCGGGTTATTGTTGTTCTGTCCATCCTGAGAATGTGTTATTTCCAATTTTTGTTTAGTTTAATCGATTTCGGTTTGTAAGGCTACTGATTTCATCTTTTATAGTTGTAACAGCAACTTACCATAAGTAATGCCACGAGTGATTTCCAAATTATCGATAAATTCACGACTCACGAAGTGAGGAGTGAATTTATCTAGAGAATTTGTAAATCAAGAGTGGCATTTGTTAGGACTATTTAACGAATAAAATTAAGCTGTTTACTCACAAACCATTATTTAACTATAGTTATTTTAAAATATTTATATATTTAATGTAAACGGCGATGTTTGAAAACAAATGAGAAACGATAGGTACGCTTCATCTGCTTCTTTTGTTTATCACTGCAACCAGATCATACTATTTATTGCCAAAGGAACGCAATATTGTAAGAATGCTCTCTAGTGGAGAAAAAATGAAACACATCAAACTGTATATTAATTCATTTCTGATGTCGTATGATGTAACTATGACAATTATATTTTTCTGGATTATTACCTGGGAAAAATACATTTAAGAAAGTGCAAACAGTGGTTTCTTTTTTTGGTGGTATAATAAATTGCTACAAATGTTTTTATATTAACTCCTGCAAGCGCTATGTGTTGACATCTATGCACTATATATACAATTTGGTAGCCGTATTTCTTAAAGGCTCAGTCACTGCAAAATAATGGTCAGACCTGTTCAGAATATTAAAAAGGAGGAGCTTTCTTTAATATGGTAAATTTAACACTGATAAATATTTCGCGAAACACGACTCTGATTGGTTGTAAAACAGAAATCATTGAAACGTGATTGGTCATTGACTCCCATTTGGGGCATGAGTTAAATAGTCTAAAAAAATGTTTCTGCACTTGATTTTTCTTTTCTCAAATCTATTCAGTGCCCATATTTCACAGCCATATGTTAATACTGGTGTAGCCATTGTTTTATAATATTTTATTTGGGCGCCTTTCCTTGTATTTTTTTTTCAAGCTTCGTCTGATAATTCCGTAGATATTTCGGAATTTGTTTCATTTGTTTTGTAAATCA
This sequence comes from Diploptera punctata, assembly GCA_030220185.1. Classification (NCBI taxonomy): domain Eukaryota; kingdom Metazoa; phylum Arthropoda; class Insecta; order Blattodea; family Blaberidae; genus Diploptera; species Diploptera punctata. The sequence goes on along the minus strand of JASPKZ010006832.1, from coordinate 41,948 downwards.
TCTTCTCTATCAGGGATGTCAAACAGTGCTCACTAGATGTGAAAATACACCCACCCGCATGCAGGTGCACTCGCAATGAAACAACCCAACTGGGTAGCATTGCGTTACCTTATCAGCTTGTCAGACGTAGGTTTGAACAGGAGAGGAAATCCTCTTTTCACACCTAGTTCAATAGCCCTGTTCTATATTACATGATATTTACGTTTACAACCAATGACAGTGATGCACTAGAATGGACCAGATAAGAAACGAGGATATCCGTGAAGAACTGCAGATACTCCATAAAAGAAAAGGTATTTAACAACAAGATTCAGCAAAAAGATCATGTACAAAGAATGGAAGAAAGCATATTATCTTACATTATTTTCCGAGAGGAGGAAGAGATGTCGGACGTCCTCGGAAGAGATGGTCTTAGATCTATTAGTGAAAATGGAACAGGCAACTAATGCCTAAACCAGGAAGTGAAGAAGAAGAAGAACCAATGACAGTCTTATTTCACCTCGCTCTTCACCGATTTATCTTCATCAGCTTCTACTTTTGTGATAAAGAAAGCTCCTCCTTTTTAATATTCTGAACAGCTCAGAGCATTATTTTTCTCCAACAATATAGCAAATAATGAACAGATTAATTGAATTTAACGAATTATTTACTACAAAAATAAATTAGTAATCTATAATGTTGATTATAATGTACAGTTTGATGTGTTTCATTATTTCTCCACTAGGGTGCATTCTTACAACATTACGATCCTTTTAGGCAATAAATAATATGATCAAGTTGATGTGAATAAACATAACCTCGCATTTCTGATTTGTTTTCAATCATTTACATTAAACTTACTTATTTACTCACTGGTACTATCGAACCCGTAGGTTCATGGCCGCACGGACATTAGCTCTCCATACATCCCCATATAAATATTTTAAAATACCGGTAACTATATTTAAATAATGATTTTTGAGTAAACAGCTTAATTTTATTCGTTAAATAGTCCTAACAAATGCCACTCTTGATTTCTAAATCCTCTAGATAAATTACATGACTCGTGAATTTATCGATGATTTGGAATTCACTCGTGGCGTTACTTATGACTATTTAACTCATGCCCCAAATGGCAGGCAATGACCAATCACGTTACAATGATTTTTTATTTACAACCTATCACAGTCGTGTTTCGCCTAGAATTTACCAACTAAAGTTTATCATAATAAAGAAACCACCTCCTTTTTAACATTCTGAATAGGTCATAGCATTATTTTGCAGTGACTGACTCTCTAAGAAATACGGCTACGAGATTGTATATATAGTGCATGAATGTCAACACATAGCGCATGCGGGAGTTAATATAAAAACATTTGTAGCAATTGATTATACCACCAAAAAAAAAAACCACGTTATGCACTTTCTTATAGTATTTTATCCCAGAAAAATATAATTGTCATATTTACATCATAGGACATCTGAAATGCATTAATATACAGTTTGATATATTTCATTTTTTCTCCACTAGAGTGCATTCTTACAATATTGCGTTCCTTTGGCAATAAATAATATGATCTGGTTGCAGTGATGAACAAAAGAAGCAAAAGAAGCCTACCAATCGTTTGTCATTTGTATTCAAACATCGCCGTTAACATTAAATATATAAATATTTTAAAATAACTATATTCAAATAATGCTTTGTGAGTAAACAGATTAATTTTATTCGTTAAATAGTCCTGACAAATGCCACTCTCGATTTCCAAATTCTCTAGATATATACACTTCTCACTTCGTGAGTCGTGAATTTATCGATAATTTGGAAATCACTCGTGGCATTACTTATGATAAAGAAATTTCCCACTAGGGATCACCCATGTCTCCAGACGGACGAATGTCTTTCATACTTAGGCCTACATACCGCTGTTCCATATTTCTTTATTCCCATGCGTTCTGTTGGTCGAAAGCAATAAGACCATATAATCGTATACGACAATAATTGAACTGATTAACGATTATGAACCTAAGTGGAATGAATTTGAGTGTACATGTTGAAATCAACAGAGAGCAATTACCAGCAGTGTTTTTATTAGAGTGCGGAATATGTTATTTGAGATGGAGTTAAGGCGGTAGATATAAAGCCAACAGTCACTCAATCCATCGCAAATCCCTTGCTTTATATGCGGATATCTACTTTACGACCCACCTGTTGCGCTTCCAACCCCCCCACCCCACCCTCCCCCACGGCTCACTTCAGCACTTGACTCGTCCGGTTCATGGGATGCCAACAGCAGCTAGGCCTAACCCAAACTTTTTTTTATTCGCTTCCCTCTTCCCTTTTCCCGAGTAAATCGAGCGGTCTGTCATCAGAGAGAGCTTGTCTGTTGGCATGTTGAACACGCAAAAACATGTTTCCGATGTCCTGCCACATTTTCATACAATTAAAATGGATATTATTTTCGAATTTTAAAAAATATTTTCGTCTTATATATCTTCAGCCTTTCAAAGCCTCTATAGCGATAATAAAATTGAAATCTATATACAATATATAAAACATATGCTCAATTCTGGAAATGCGTGCTATTATGCATTACAGAGACTCTTGATGTCCCAACTCCTTTCAAAAAACGTTAAACTGAAAATATATAAAACTATTATTCTACCAGTTATATTATATGGGTGCGAGACATGGATTCTTACTTTAAGGGGGGAAAGGAGATTACGAGTATTTGAGAATAAAGTACTTAGGAAAATTTTTGGACCAAAGAGAGATGAACAGACAGGTGAATGGAGAAAACTACATAACAATGAACTACATGGTCTTTATAGTAAGCCAGATATAATAAGAACAGTTAAGTCTCGTAGACTGCGATGGGCAGGACATGTTGCACATGAGGAATGAAAGACTTGCATGGAAGCTTCTTGTAGGAAAGCCAGAGGGAAAACGCCCAGCTGGTAGACCAAGAATGAGGTGGGAGAATAACATTAACTATGATTTGAGGGAAGTGGATTATACAGGGAATGATTGAAAAGCATTAGCTTAGGATAGGGATGTATGGAGAGTTTATATCCGCGCTGCCATGAACCTACGGGTTGGATAGTGCCAGTGAGTAAGTAAGTAAGTATACAAATATATAAATTTAAAAATTTCTAAAGAATAAAACTAAAATTTTAGCATTTAAAGGACATGATACCTTAAGAGCAAAAATAGTAATTGATAATAACATTTTAGAGCAGGTGAACAGTTTTAAATATCCAGATTTCAATTTATCATAGGCTATGTTAAAATTGAAGATAATAATGACGGTCCGTTGCCGTGGCGTAGTCGGTAGAGTCCCTACCTTCCACTCCGGCGACCCGGGTTCGATTCCCGGCGGCGTAAGGGGATTTTAAATCTCCACCTTGGTTCTGGGTGTGTCCTGTCCTTGTGTCTACATGTGAGAATGAAATAAAGTTAACAAAAAGGTAAAACAACAAGATTAAACAATAGGGTAAAACAAAAAAGGAAAAAAGCGTAAAACGAAAAAAAAATTACAAAATGAATAAATTTAATATAATGTATGGCACTATTAAAAGAACTCTTAAAAACACAAGAAAAGAAACAAAAATGAAATTTTATAAAGTAATGGCCGTTCCTGTATTGATGTATAGACGATCACTAAAAGACAATAACAAAGATTGGAAGCAATTGAGATGAGATCTTTAAAGAAATATAGCAGGATATACTCTGCTGGATAAGAAAAGAAATGAAGATATAAGAAAGGAACTAAATATTTTCAAACTTACAGACTGAATAATTAAATATAGGAACGCCTGGAAAGAACATATTGATAGAATGCCAGAAGAAAGATTTCCAAAATTATTGCTAAATTATAAACCGCACGGAAGGAGAAATGTTGGACGCCCACACAGAAGATGATCTGAACAATTTTAACAATTCTAGCTTTCATAAAACCGGAACGAGCCAACATAATCCCTGGATGATGATGATAATGATGATAATCATAAAGGTGATGATGATGATGATGATGATGATGGCTATATGATTTCGGGGACCGTTTGGGCCTTAAAGTTTTCCTGACATTTGTCTTACGCGTGAGGAAAAACGTTATGTAATAATATATTAAAATAAGTACCTGATATGTCGCCCTCAACTAAAATTAATTTCTGTTTAAAAATCTTTGTCAATTAGTTAAACCATGTAGGCCTTTAGAACATGTTCCATCTTCGGCATGTCATTTCGGGTAATTTGGAGTCTTGTTTTGAATCTGTTGTTTTTCTTCTTTTAATTAAAGGATTTGAATTTTGTTTAATTACAGTGATTATCATTAGTGTTGGTCGTCAACGTGTATATCCTTCCGGTTTTGAATCTTTGGAGGCTTGAAAGCAAGTTGATTTCCTACCAGTCGGTTGCTAGCCGAAAAGTAGTAAGTCCAGTGGTGGGGCTGCCACCTAAAGCCTCTGGACAG
>JASPKZ010006832.1:0-32500 GCA_030220185.1 Diploptera punctata | reverse complement strand
CTTACCAGGTACCAATTTTTTATATTTAAAATCTTATTACATAACCTCAACCCTGCTTTAATATGAATTTTAAAAGTGTTGATTTTATGAGGTACTTAGTTATTTATATGGGTTTATGTCCGGCCGAGAATGATGGATTTTTATGTTTATCGATGGAAAAAATCAAGGGACAATTCTTCCTGGAGGATCACGGATACATATATGTACATACACACACACACGCATATATATTCATCATCATCCGGTATAATGGCAGCTGCCGCCGTCTTCCGGAAACCAAACGCCATTCTTCTCTGTCCATCCATTGATCTTCCTCCATTCCTCTAATATTCATAGCTGCTTGTACCCCTTCTATCCAAGTTTTCTTCGGTCTTCCTCCTTTCCATTGGGATCCATTCCATAACAATTTTTGGCAATCTTTGCTCTGGCATTCTTTTGACATGGCCATACCACTGTAATCTTTTCTTTTCTATAATGTCTATGATGTCCGGCTCCTCTTCTACACCCATAATTTCCCTTATTTCTTTATTTCGTATTCTATGCATTCTAGATTTTCCAGCTGATCTTCTTAAAACATCTATTTCTATACTTAAAATTCTTTTCATTTCCCTGGTAGAAATTTGCCAGACTTCAGCACCATATGTTAAAATGCTCTGAATTATGGTTTGATATATTTGTAATGTTCTATTTTTTTGTAATATTTTTGCTCCACCAAACAGAGTTTAAAGCATTTATTGCTTGTTTTGTTTGTACGATTATATTTTTAATTTCCACTGTGTTATCGCCTGAATGGTCTAATTTTTTGTTCCTAGATAAGTGCATTTAATACTAGGTTTTAGTTCTTCTCCATACACACACACACACACAGAGATATATATATATATATATAGTTTTCATGGTGAATTTTGGTCTTTAATAAGCAGAATCAGTAAAGTTCTGCCTTTCTTTAAAACCATTTTATGGTCAGAACCTGTAACCACATTCATTCGGAATTTGCTAAACAGTGCAATTACATGATTCTTAATCTGCATGATTTAATTTCTGTTCTCAGTACCGGTGGGTACCGGCCAAGATCTGATTTTAATTAATAAAATACATTCGCATTTCTGAAAAATGGGGATCCCAGATTACGTTGGAAAGTTATGTCTTTGAAACACATGAGGTCAGGTGGTCATTTTTGGAAGAGTGTAAGCTTAGTTAAAACGGAGATACAAATCTCTGAATGGAAACACGCAGTAAAGTGAGAGGAGGAGGAGGAGGAGGAGGAAGAAGAGAGAAGGTCGTAAAAATAAAAGTGAATTGAATGCTCTGTCGTTTAAAATGTACGATCAAAGTGAAGCTTAGCTTTTACGAACTGAGTGTAAGATTGTAGTTCCCTCTATTCCAGACTATGTTTGCATAATATAACAGACGTTTCTTCAGCTGCGAATTCAGAATATGCAATTTAATGACATCAACTCTATCTCCGTCATCTGATGCAGTAAAATATTTAAATGTAAGAATACGGCAACCACATGCCTTAAATATATTTGTGTAATACACCGTGTGCCCGGACTAAAAAATCTAGACATTGTTTTATTCGTTCTAACAAATTGACAAAGACTTTAGAAAAGAAATGGGGATATAATTGCACTGTACATAATTTGCTGACGATGTAATCATAATACAGAAAAATGAAGACGACTTACAGAAATCAATGCATGCATTAAATGAAATATGTAAATTATACGATCTAAAGATTTCTGCAAGGAAAACGAAGACCATGGCTTTTAGAGGAAGAGATCCAGTGAGATCCAAAATTATTTTAGAAAATCAAAGTATAGAACAGGTGTCTAGTTTCAAATATTTGGGCTGTGGTGTTGGCTACAATGTGGAAAGAGATATTGACTCCAAAATAAATAAATTTCAGACGGTGTGTGGAACAATACAGAGAACATTCAAAAATAAAATTAGAAAAGAAACCAAGATAAAAATGTATAATGTTATGGCGGTTCCCACAATATTGTATGGTTGTGAAACTTGGGCTCCAGTGAAAAGACAGAAGGATAGAATACAGACGGCAGAGATGCGGTTCCTAAGACAAGTAAAAGGATGTACAAGACTTGATAGAATAAGAAATGAGGATATAAGAGAAGAATTGAAAGTACAGCCTTTATTGGATAAAGTCACGAATTACAGACAGAAATGGATTGATCACATGGATGGAATGAGTAAGGAGAGATATCCATTGTTAGCAAGAAATTATCAAGCAAGAGGAAGGCGTGATGTTGGAAGACATAGAAGACGTTGGGCTGATGCATTATGAAGTCGGAACGGGCAATTGCCTAATCCCTGGAGTGGTGATGATGATGATAATAATGATGATGACGAAATCTGTAATGACTTAAAAAAAGGCATATAATTAACAATTAATTATTAAGAGGGGGAAATTTTGTAGTATTATGTTGGAATTCGGAATTCATTATAAGTTCTTCTTCTCTTCTTCATCATGCAAGGATTAAGCATGTTGGCTCGTTCCGGTTTCATGAAAGCTAGAATTATTAAGGGAGGTGATGGGTGAAATTTTCGACATTTTCGGTCAAATTTAGCATTTTTTTGTTTTTTGTATTAAAAATAGTACGTACCTTAAAGTATAAGTCGGCGAAGTTCCAGTGTCCTATGGCGCTTGTAAGTCTCCCTAATGACTGTAGGAAGGCACGTATGCTACATTTTCAATTTAACTGCATGCAAACATTAAAATTGGATTTTCCACACTTTTATTTTCATTGCATTTCAATACATTCAAATCAAAATAGCATTGACAAATTTAATGATAGAAACACCGAAATTTTCGCTGCAAGTCTCACATGCTATAGCTAACAGTTTTATACATGGATTTTGAAACAATGTTGATAGTTTATAAAATAAAAAATAAAATATGTGTAGTAATTTAAAAACAATTAATTTTCATAAGAAGAAGACCAGGACGTCCACTCAAAAGACTTCTGGATGGTGTTTCTCTTGAGGCCGAAACAGGTCAACAAATGGCCTAAATTCGTGAATGTACTATGATGATGATGATGATAATTTTCATATGCAGAGGATGTATATATTTTTTTCTTCCTTTATTATAATGATATAAAAACATTAATGCATAGTGTTGTTCTATATAAGTCTGTGGTCGTGTAGAAAAAAAAATAAAAAAAAATTACTAAAAAATTATGGACTAATTAAAAATTTTAATATGGAAAATTTTTAATGGATTTTCTTCAATAACTCAGAAACTTGTAAGCCTAGAAATATGAAACTTCAGTATAATATTACATATTATGGGATGGATGTGTGTGCAAAACATCAAGTATGTAGCTTAAAAATGTAGAAAATAGAAATTTTACATATCACCCCCCTTAAAATTGTTCAGACCATCTTCTGCGTCCAAAATTTCCCCTTCCGTGTCGTTTATAATTTAGTAATAATTTTGTAAATCTTCCTTCTGACATTATATCAACATGTTCTTTCCAGTCGTTCCTATATTTAATTATTCGATCTGTAACTTTGAAAATATTTAGTTATTTTCTTATATCTTCATTTCTCTTCGTATCCAGCAGAGTATATCCTGCAATATTTCTTAAAAATCTCATCTCAATTGCTTCCAATCTTTGTTCTTGTCTTTTAGTGATCGCCCAACATTTTGATCCATACAGCAATACAGAAACAGCCATTGCTTTATAAAATTTAATTTTTGTTTCTTTTATTTTGTTTATAAGGGTTTTTTTAATAGTGATTAAACATTAGATTAAATTTATTTATTTTATCATTAATAGACCCTGTCTTCAATTTTAACATATGCTAAATTGAAACCTAGATATTTAAAAATATCCACTTGCTCTAAAATGTTATAATCAATTACTATTTTTGCTCTTAAAGTATCATGTCCTTTAAATGCTAAAATTTTAGTTTTATTCTTTGAAAATTTGAAATTATAGTTTGCACTTATTTTTTTCCAAATTAAAAATAGCTCTTTGTAGATAATCTCCTGAACTGGAAATCACTACTTGATCATCGGAAAATAATATTGTTGTTGATCTTGTAGAGGATTGCCGGGCTGTTGGCCGTGGTCTTGAGGCTTGTAGTTCCCCAACGTTTCGCCAGAGACTGCGTCCGGCATCCTCAAGGGTTGTCTTGAAACTCTTCGAGTACGTTTATCTTCGCTGGACAGAAGAGATGGAAATCATGAAAGCAGCTCACAACAACGACAATCTGATAAACGAAAACGAACCCAATGCATGTAACCCCCTCTACCAGATCTTCAGAAACACCAGTTTTGAATCCTGCCGATGATGGGACAAGTCCCGAAAGTGCTATAGTTCTTCTTCTTCTTCTTCTTCTGAATGCAGTATTGGGTGATGATGCCCGTTCTGCGACTACAAAAACTGATCTTTCCATCAGTTGAAGGGTCTTCCGAGGTCTCTTTTGCCTTTAGGGTTGAGGTGGTAAATCATCTTTGGTAAACGGGAATTTGACATTCTCTGGACGTGTTGGAACCATTTAATCTGATAATTTTGTATATGTTCAACCATTTCCCTACTATTCCACTGCATCCTTATCTCATCACTTTTCATTCTATCCCTTAATGTTACTCCAGTTAGTGATCGGAGGAATCTCATTTGTGAACTATTAATGCGGGATTTATCTTTTCCTCGAAGTGTCCAGCATTCACTTCCGTATAGTAGAGCAGGTTTGGCTATGGCATTATGAAATCTCAATTGGATTTCTTTCCTCATTTGTTTTCCAAAATGTCTCCTAATTATACCATTTAATCTGTTATATTTTTCTAAATTTGTTTCCACATCTTTTTGATTATGAAACTGTGATATATTATTACCTAAATAATTAAAGTGTGTTACTTGTTCTATTGGTTTATTATTTATTATTATTTTTACTCTCGAAAGTCCCTTTCCAGTGATTGCCATGGATTTGGTTTTATTTTCAGATATTTTCATGTTGTATTTTTCCAGGGTGTTCTGCAATTTAAACACTGATCTCTGCAAATCACCTTCATTCTCCGCTAGAAGTACGTGATCATCTGCGAAGATTATTGTTTGTATTTGATTTCCTCTACATATTTTTACTCCTGGGGGGTTTAGTTTTTTCCACTCCTGGACAATTTTATTTAGATATAGAATAAACAGTAATGGAGATAGTCCACATCCCTGTCTTAAACCTTGGTTAATTTCAAATTTATCTGTTATTTTCCCATGATCTAACTTTACTTTTATAAATGTGGTTTCAAGCGCTATAGTTAAATAATTAATTAAGTTAAGGAGACGGGCCTTTCAGGTGAATATTCCATAATTTTATATTTTAATTTTGAATAATACCTCAACGGAACACATCATGAATCTTATAAAAGTTTACTAACTTAAGTAACCTAATCTAACTAACGGGATTATTTTAAAATGTTGTAAATCTCAAATGGGCACATGACATGAAACAGTGAAGTGTGAATCTCAGAAGCAACAATAAACTGTGCCTACTAAATACTCTTCTTGAATATTCTTTTGAAAAATGAATATTTCAGTACAAGACAGTATATTACGATGCAAGGTTGGGAAGTGGCTTTTACAGAATCAAGGAAAATGTTTAAAAACCGAGCGTTAGCCAGGATTTTAATTTCCGAGTTTCTGTAAAACACTTCACAAACGTGCGTTGTACATTATTTTTGCGCGATGGTGTTTTCAAAATGATAAATAGTAGTAAAATAATATCTTTGTTGGAAATATGTGCGTTTATTATAAGCAAGTGTGGGCAATGTTTATTAGTTGAAAGTACAGGAGGCCGTGAGACCATTATTACTGATAAAATGGCCGCAATACGTGTTTATTGTTTTATATTATTTCAAATAAAGTTTAGTTCATTTAAAATGCAGTGATTTGTTTCGTATAATGTATATTAACACTACCTTTTGCATATTTTTTGTATATGCATTGTACGTAGTATGCATAGAGGGCAATGGTTTTACTTCTAAAGACTGAAGACTAAAGACTGTGGCAAGAAGTAATAGACTCGTGAGTAATAAAGCGTACCATTAATAGTAATAACTGGAAGGCGCACAAACGTGCACACGAGTCTATTACCAACATAGAAACCCAAACGAATGGTACCTACCCTTCTAAGCTATAATGAATAACGTATACACTCGGAGTGGGGATGGGAGGAGTCATCGCCCTTATAAGGCAAGGACGCGTGTGAAAACTCTCACGCTCCTACGTTCCACAATAGTCAAGTTCTTCAGTAACAGTTCGCGAAGGTGATATTAAAACACGTGGGCGGAAGTAATTCATTAACTCCACTCCGAGATAGTAAAATAACAAGCATTGTAAATACCATTGTCTTCTTCTTCTTCTTCTTCTTCCTTCCAAGTATTAGGCCAAGGCCTGTTACGATCCTATAGAAAATTTTCCCTCCAGCGTTTCATAGGACGGCCCAGTGATCTTCGTCCTCTTGGTATATAATTATAAACAGCTTTGGGGATCCGATTTGAACTCATTCTTTCAAGATGGTGTTTCCAATTTAGTTGGTACTGTTTAATATATTCCAAAATTGGCGTAGTCTTCAATTCTTTTAAGATGTCGGTGTTCCTTTTCCGATCCCATCTGGTGTAACCCGCTGTTCTGCGCATGAATCTCATTTCACAAGCCGTTATTCTGCTTTCATGTTGTCTTTTTAGTGTCCATGCTTCACTACCATAGGTCAACACTGCTCTAGCCAAAGTGTTATATAAACGTAATCTGGTGTTTTTTGTACAAGGGATGGTTTCATAACTTGATTAATAATTCCTAAACTTTTATTATAACTAGTAATTTTTTCAGGGATATATTTTTCATCCCAGATAGAGAGATAATATCCAAGGTATTTAAATTGATTAGATCTCTCTAAAATTTTATTCTGGAGACAGATTTTACTTTGTATGGGGTCCTTCCCATGAAATGCCATAATTTTAGTTTTGTTAATTGATATTTCCATTGTACACACAAAATTGTACAATAAATTGAAATAAAATGTGTATAATATAAACATCCCTGAGTGATCCTATTGTACCCTGAGCGAACCGGCAGAAGACTAAGTGAAAAAGCCCTGCGATCCGTCATTAGAATGACAGGTGGTGAGCAATTTCTTCGGCCCACTGAGTATGGTGCCCCGGGTTCCAAGACAGAGTCCATTTGCCCCGGTAGGAGGGTGATTGAAAGGTATGTGTACATGAAAGACTGGCTGTTGACCAGCAGCAGCGATGTACCCGGCTATTACCCGTTCAAGGAGTAAGCGCAGTTGTTGACGGAAGGCACTGCAGTCGTGTTTATGCAGGAATAGAACACGTGACATTGCTATCTATGAATGCAGAGGGGAATGGGACGTGGGACGCTGACAGTATGCACTGCCTTATATGACGTCACGTGTAGCAACAAACAGAGCTTCGTAATTCTTCCGCCTGCAGAGATATTTTGAATGACTAATACGCTCCTGATGAATTGTATTTTGTTTTTATTTATATGCTTTCTTTATTTTATTTATATATGTTTTAACGTTGGTGAGCGGCGAAATTTCGTGTGTCCAGCTTGGCGCTGATTGGTCCGAAAGCGCGACCGGTTTTTTAATGTTCTAAATGTTCAAAATATTGATTTTTTTTATTCATTCCGATTCTCTTCGAGAAGCTGGCAACTACTAGAACCTCGTCGAAAGAAGAATACAACGCAGAAATGCAAGACCGGGATGGATTCGTTCACCCGCCGGCACGTCGCACTGCCAGGAAAAATCAACACTACAGTAAATACAAGACACCAATAGAAACAAGAAATCTGTTCGAACATCTCAACGACAACAAGGAAGAAATACCACCTCCCATAGTGGTCTACTCCAAAGACATAACACCACTAAAACTGGAAACCATCACGGCTGGAAACAAAGAAGATGTATCCATGAAATACAACCAAGGGATACTAACTATTAGAACATCAACAAAGTCGGCCTACAGGCGCGCCTACAAGAAGCTCAAGAAAACAGAGACACAATTCTACACCCACGGCTACGGCAGACCTCCTATTTTCAAATTAGTTATGAAAGGACTTCCTAAGTCCATCACAACACAAGAAATTTGTGATGAAATCGAAAATAGGAAGCTGCCTCTAAAAGAAGTAAGAAGCATCGAAAAGCAAGTCTACATAAACGGTCTAAAGAAGAAGATTGAGCTTCCAGTTTACATCCTCACATTTCTCAAAACTGAAGACCTCAAGGAAAGAATTGAAAAAGACCTCAAGGAGCTTTCAACATCCGTATACTACTGGAACCAACAGGAGGCACTCAGTGCTTCAAGTGCCAAGGCTTCGGCCACATCGCAGAATTCTGCTTCCGAGAAACAAAATACGTCAGATGTTCCGGTAACCACAAAGTATCTGAATGCACTCAGACAGAAGCCAAATGCTCAAACTGCAATGAAGATCATGCAGCAAGTCACAGAAAATGTCCCATGTTCCAGAAATACCTCAAAACGAGACAACAAGCACAAGAAACAAATAAACCATCAACTTTGAGGAAGCCCGAAACTACACCAAGAACACCTAGAAAGACTGAAGAAAACTTCCCTCATTTGCCTTCTTTAGACCCTAAACCGGAGAATTTACTCCAATCCCTTCTTATTCTCCTCACTACCATCCTTCAGAACCCTCAAGTCCTTCAATCCACACTATCCTTTGTAAACTCCCAAGTTTCTTCAAGAAAATAGACTGACAAATTCGAAAACTACAAGAAAAACTTTTAAGATCGAAAAGCTTATGCAACACTCCAATGAAGACAACATCTACTAGAAAAGCTGTGAGAGGAGAACTTTCAAACAGCTATCACTCAATTTTCGCCAGACCTTCTCTACAAGCACCTTAATTACTGGGTCAAGGCCTTTAAAAGGCCGGTACCACTACACACCTTAATCTTCGCTCTAGGGAGGGATTTTATATATTTTATTTGATTGTTTAATTGTTGTAGTCGGGGCAGTTTTTCTGGATGAGGTTTTTATCGGGGTTTTTCCTCGCCTATAAGACAAATGTCAGGAACACTTTAAGGCTCAAACGGTCCCCGAAATCATATGGCCATCATCATCCTTCACCGGTGTGGAAAGCAACGGGAAGCTACCACACCTACAATTCCCTAGTAAAGCTGCAAGTATAGTATCAAAAATGCTATGATTGCAGTGAAGGACCTACCTTCGGGCAGAATTACTATGGATGGATATGCTAGAACTGTGATCTGAGCAGTAGACTGATGTGAGATGATTGGTACCGGCCTTACTAGAGGCCTTGGCCCAATTACTTGAGGTGCTTGTAGTGAGGGTCTGATGGAAACTGAGTGCTAGCTGTAGAGAGTACTCCTCTCACTTTTTTCTGGTAGATGTCTTCATTGATGTGTAGCATAAGCTTTCCGGTCTTAAAGTTTTTCTTGCTGAAAGTTGTTTTGTATTATAGTTGTTATTTTTAAGTGTTTAGATGTTGTATTCCACTGGCCAATCAGAGAGTCTGATTGGTCCCGCGAGGTGAGGTGTGTTTTCGCGATGTTTTATTTTTATGTTAATATGATTTAAATATGTTAATATGGGATTTTTATTTTTATAGTGAATAGTTATGTTAGATATTAAGGTTCAAACGTGATTTTGCGATAAATTCTAATAAATGTTGATGTTTTAATATTTTCCTTGGCTGGCCAATCACAGCTCAGCACGTGGTGTTCCCTGCTGGCATCCCATACTGGTACTTGCCATGTTCAAGCTACTGCAGCCAGCTTGGAATACGTTGGCGGGCGAAGGGCCTGCTGTGAGAGGTCCCATGTTCCCGGTGTGCATTGATGGACTTGTAAATTTTTTGGAGTTGTTTTTTTTTTTGGACTTAGTATTTTTTCGGATGTGTTTGTTATGATTGATCCTTTGAAGCTCGCGTTCGAAGAGGCATGAAGGCAGCAGTCGCAGAAGGTGTGAAGGTATTAGGCACGTGGGTAAATGTAATATTACAGTATAATTATTTAGGTTGGCAATCCCGAAATGTAGGAAGTTGAACTTTCAATCATGATCGGCATTGCTGGAAGTACTACAATACGCACTATCGCGCAAAATTTATTTAAATATTATTCCTGTGAAAAATTAATAATTGTGCAAGTGATTTTAAAATGTTGTAAATTGCAAACGGAGCAGGTAACAGGAAGTAGGAATCTCAGAAGCAACAATAAAGTGTGTTGAGAAAGAAGGAAGGCCTCGAGCTGATAACCTCCAGCTCTGCTTAAAAGCTTAGAATAGTCTTCCCCATTAATGACATCTTTATTTAGACTCTATACTTTTCACTGGAGTGTAATTCTCTCTTTTTAAGTAGGTAATAATAAAAAAGGAAGGAGGATTAAGAATTCTTTCTTGGACGAGTTATAGGCAGACACTTTCTTCGTTCGTTGTAAAAGTATAGAAGGAATTAATTGGCCATTTCGGCTGAGAAAGCTATCCATTAGTCCTTACTTTCCGCTGTGCTGCCAATGTTTGGGTACTGCTTTCTTCTCTTCATGTACCCCTATTTCTATGTGAGCTCATTTCTAAGTTTCCTGTTTCCCTGCAGTTTCTACAATCGATTCTCAAATCTTTCTTCTCCTTCGTCAATGTGAATTCACTCTTTGTTATTGCCTGCAGCTCCCAGCGGCGGATTGAAGCTTTCAGATGGATTGTTTTCATGTTCACAAATTAATCGATTGAAAGATCTTACAATTCGACACAGCCATCTTCCGAACCGGGAAAAAAATCAAAATAACAGACTGTTATCATAAAATGACGTAATTATATATATATATATATATATATATATATAATATATATATATATATATATATATATATAAAGCAGCGGATGTAAACTTGGTCTGGTATACAGTCAAACCTGTCTGAAACCCCGCCTTCTCTTAGCGGTCACCTCAATAAAAGACAATTCCCCCCTCCCCAGGAACCTATTAATTTGCTCATAAAGCCTGTGTTAATATCATATATATGCAGGACTATTCAGAAAGAAGGAACAGATTTCAAACTACAAAAAATAGAAACACAATTTCAACGTTCCTGGAAAGAGAAAAATTTGAAGTTCCAATCACGGTCGCATTGGCGCTGTTGCTTGTCATGTTGATTGTTTGTATCAAAATGACGACACAATAGAATTTTTTTAATGTATTTACCTCTACATTTAGTTCCTTATCAAGCTATAGTTGGTTGGTTAATCATACTTTACAATTGTCATGTTTTTTTTTTCGTTTATAATATTTTTAATTTTTGTTTACCCATTTTCTTTTTTTGTTTTACCTTTTTGTTAATTTTATTTTATCCTCACATATAGACACAAGGACAGGACACACACTCAGACCCAAGGTGGAGATTTAAAATCCCATACCCCGCCTGGAATCTAACCCGGATTGCCGGATTGGAAGGTAGGGACTCTACCGACTACGCCATGGCGACGGACAATATTGGAAGAGGAGGAGAAGAAAATCAACTTCATCGCCGGTGGCCTCCAGGTCACCAGACCTAACCCCGTGTGATTTTTATCTGTGGGAATACGTAAAAGACCGTATTTTTATCCCCCCCCCTATGCCTGACATTCTTGAAAATCTGCAACATCGAATTGCTGAAGCTGTAATGAACTACATGGTCTTTATAGGAAACCAGATATAATAAGAACAGTTAAGTCTCGTAGACTGTGATGGGCAGGACATGTTGCACGTATGGGGAATGAAAGACTTGCATGGAAGCTTCTTGTAGGAAAGCCAGAGGGAAAACGCCCAGTTGGTAGACCAAGAATGAGGTGGGAGAATAACATTAACTATGATTTGAGGGAAGTAGATTATACAGGGAATGATTGGAAAGCATTAGCTCAGGATAGGGATGTATGGAGAGCTTATGTCCGCGCGGCCATGAACCTACGGGCTCGATAGTGCCAGTGAGTAAGTAAGTAAGTAAGTAAGTGAATTCGATAACTAGAGACCGGCAGATTCGTTTTTGACAAGAAATGAGTCACAGATTCGTGTGTGTGGCAAGAAATGACCTACTGTTTTGATATTTGTCGTGTATCACATGGTGCTCACATTGAATATATAGGCCTAACATAGTGAAATTTGAACTTTTCTCTTTCCAGGAACGTTGGAATTGTGTTTCTATTTTTTGTAGTTTGGAAGAAATAAATGTTTGAAGTCTGTTCCTTCTTTCAGAAATATAAATTATATTCAAAATTTCTTATTTAAATAAAGTTAAATACTTCACGAAAATTATTATTTTACTCTCACTCTGTAAAACATGATGCCATTCTACTGGCACGTCAGTTACTGATATAAAACCGCACATTTTAAATACAATTATTGAAGATAGAAACTCTGTATTTTCTGTTAAATAAATGAAACCTCATGAATGCTTTGAAAAAAGTAGTTTCTATTATCAGAAAAATAAAAAAAAATATTTTGTTGCAATTGTAATGTCAATTACCATGGAATTCACTCTGTGCCGAGTTTGGTTCCAATAAAAATCAACAACATCAAAACACACACACACACTTTGGACGATTCTTTATTGTGCCTTTTCAATTTTAAGATTACACGCTTTATGCATTACTAATTAATAATTCAGAATCCATTAAAAGAATATACTATAGGTCTTTAAATTAGTTTTGTGCTTACAGAAACCCCCTTAATTTGGAACCCAAGAACAACTTCTTACTTACTTACTTACTCACTGGCACTAAGGAACCCGTAGGTTCATGTCCGCGCGGACATAAGCTCTCCATACATCCCTATCCTGAGCTAATGCTTTCCAATCCTTCCCTGCATAATCTACTTCCCTCAAATCATAGTTAATTTTGATCTCCCACCTCATTCTTGGTCTACCAACTGGGCGTTTCCCTCTGGCTTTCCTACAAGAAGCTTCCATGCAAGTCTTTCATTCCACATACGTGCAACATGTCCTGACCATCGCAGTCTACGAGCAAGAACAACTTCTACTTTCAAAATTTGTAGACCTTATTCTTAACTCTAAAGAAATCCGTTAAACAGAAAAATAAAATGGTTTCGTTAATCCAGTGCAAAGTTGAAGATGTTATTGTAATGTAAATATGAATATCAATAAAACTAAATACATGGTCACACGTAGAAATGCATTATATAATGGAAATGGACAGCTAATGATAAATGAGGGATATTTTGAGGAAGTGGCTGAGTTCAAATACCTAGGAACAATAATCACAAATAGGAATGAGATGCACAAAGAAATTGAACATAGGCTCAATTCTGGAAATGCGTGCTATTATGCATTACAGAGACTCTTGATGTCCAAACTCCTTTCAAAAAACGTTAAACTGAAAATATATAAAATTATTATTCTACCAGTTATATTATATGGATGCGAAACATGGACTCTTACTTTAAGGGAGGAAAGGAGATTACGAGTATTTGAGAATAAAGTTCTTAGGAAAATTTTTGGACTAAAGAGAGATGTACAGACAGTTGAATGGAGAAGTCTGCATAACGATGAACTACATGGTCTTTATAGGAAGCCAGATATAATAAGAACAGTTAAGTCTCGTAGACTGCGATGGGCAGGACATGTGGCACGTATGGGGAATGAAAGACGTGCATGGAAGTTTCTTGTAGGAAAGCCAAAGGGAAAACATTAACTGTGATTTGAGGGAAGTAGATTATACAGGGAATGATTGGAAATCATTAGCTCAGGATAGGAATGTATGGAGAGCTTATGTCTGCGCTGCCATGAACCTACGGTTTGATAGTGCCAGTGAGTAAGTCAGTAAGTGCAAAAATATAACATTTGATGATCTTGTAGCACAGCCAGTGCTACACTGCATTGTCTCCTGTCTTGCAGAATCCTTGTAACGTATCATTTGATAGTTTGCCAAGTTCTGGATTGAAGAACTTTTCTTACTCTAGCATTCACTCACTTTCGTCAATACTGCAATTTTATTTTGGCATGTTTTAATGTTTATTTACTTATTTTTATTTAGCCTGTTGAAATTAAGATCATCATCATCATCATCATCATCATCTTAAGGCACGACAACTTCAGAAGTGAAAGTTTTGGCCTTCTCAACAATCCTCCTCCACGCCAATCTGTCTCTTGCCACATTCAAATTAGTCACTTTAATTTTCCTTAGATCGTTCATTGTGTCATCCTCCCATCTGATCTCCGGTCTTCCTACATCTCTGTCTCCTATAGGTTTCCATGTGTAGAGTCTTTTGACCAATCTCTGATCATCCATTCTTATCAAATGTCCAAGCCAACCAATTCTGAGAGATCTTATATGGTTTACTATGTTCTGATTTTTTATTAATTTGTTTAGTTCGTTATTTGTTTTGATTCTTCGATAGTTATCAGTTCCTCTATTTGGTCCAAATATTCGTCTTAAAAATTTCCTTTCAAAAATTAGTAATTTCTGTTTTATTGTTTCTTTTAGGACCCAAGTTTCACAAGCATACGTAACTACTGGTCTAATGAGTGTTTTGTATAACCTTATTTTTGCAGTTTTTGATATTAATTTGCTTTTAAATAAGGTTCTGTTTGCAAAATAAGCTTTATTCCCATTTACCAACCTATATTTAATTTGCTCTTCTAATGAAATTAATATCATGTAATATTATCTTACACTCACAAAACATACAAACATCGGCCGTGGTGTCCTATAGGATATGTTCTTTGCCTCTGGTCCCGAGGTTCGTGGGTTTAAACCCGGCTGAAATCGATTAATTGTTTTTAGGATGGAAAAATCCAAAGAGCAAATCCTCCGGGAGGGACTTTAAGCCGTGAGTCCCGAGTCTGAAGATTTTAGGCACGTAAAAGATCCTTAAACTTGAATAAAGAGACCTCTACGGAAAATTTACCTACCTTATCATCCTAATAATACCTTAGTTGCCTGCTAGATGTCTCTTTGGGTCGGTATGTTGACCGCATACCATTCATGACATCTGTGGGGAAATAAGCATAACTAAATTAACTTGGTCTAGTGACTCCTAACAAATGAGATGCTAAGACTCAATATTGGGCTGTTACGCCATTGTAGATGTAGGCACAATGAGTGTAAAAAGTTATCGTACAATGGATAATTTGATCTATTTATTTATTTGTTCATTTTATCTCGTGGCATAAGCTACCCTTACGGATTCGATAGACGTAGAAAGCGACTAAAATATCTGGGGGTATAGCCTGGCCACCCTGACTCCGGGTCTTTTTGCATCTCATTAATCTAAATATTACTTTCATAAATGATTTAATTTGTTAATTGTTAAAAGAATACTATCAGTGAGGTGTATAAGTTAGTTTGTTATTAAATAATTATTTAGTTTGTTTTTGAAGGATGTTATAGTTTGACCAGTTATAGTTTATGTATAAGTGTAAAACATTTTTAAAAATTAATAAATTGTCTGAGTTAATAAAATAAAATGGATCGTATTTGTATAAATTTTACATTTTAAAAGGAGATTGTACAGAACGAGCTGAGCTGGCTTATTGTAAATATTTAAAATCGACCTTTTACTCTAATTCTTTTAAAACACTTCAATGTGTTTTATACTCTTTTTCTTCTTTTTTTCCTATTTTAATTTTCTTGTCTGCGCACTACCTGGGAAAAGCGCACTATACCAGAATCGTTTTAATTCCTGATTCTTCCTTTTGTTTCGTAATAGCATGCCGAGAATACGTGGAGTACTAGTTCTCTCCCTCCCTCTCTCTCTCTCTCTCTCTCTCTCTCTCTCTCTCTCTCTCTCTCTCTCTCTCTCTCTCTCTCTCTCTCTCTCTCTCTCTGTATATGGCATACAGTTTCACAGTATCAGTTCCGCTGCAGGAAAGAAGGGGGATGGCGCTGCTATGGTGGGCCCCTGGAGGAAAATCAAGTCCAAAGTGAGGAGGCCATTTTGACTGACAGATCCTGCCATGTTCAGATGGAAAGGCCTTTGCTTGCATACAAATGGCCTACTTGGAGAACTCTCTCGCGCAATGCCAGTCCCAGATCCCCCCTCCCCCCTCCAACAAAGTGATACGAACTGTCGAGGGTGGTAGATATTTATTGTTATAAAGGCAAAGAGGCCTACTTTGGTGAAACTCTCTCCGTCTCGTTCCCTCTCATCTCGTTGCTTGGATGGGCCATTGCAGCATCCACTGCCTGTATGCAGATAAGCCGTATTAATTGGGCCGAGTGGAGTACTGTGGGGTGGGTTAAAGGAAAGGAGGGTGAGAAGGGAAAGATGGAGATACGGGCCAGAGTAAAGCCACTGAGTTCTATCTTATGGTGAGATGTAGAATCCAAATGTTTACTGAAGCCAAAAATTATATTATTTAAATTAACAGTTTATTTATGTTTAAGATCTTACCCAAAGTTTAGGTGGGGAATCTTTATTAGCGGTTTAGTATAGTCATATATACAGCTATTTAAGTTATAGAATTTTGTTTTGAGGTAACTATACTTATTAGAAAAAAACATTTATTCTACAGAAAAAAGCTATTAGAATAAATAGTGGATATAGGATCAATTAAAATTAATTTTCTTAAAAAATAGAGTTAGTTCTATCTTTATCAAAATTCATTGTAAACCACAAGAAATCAAGAGTTGCCGGATTTTAGAACAATTTAAATAAATCAATCTAAATTTATATTTGCTCTAATTTTGGCTTCAACATTACCACGTGTACATGTAGTAAATCTTGTTTCTTGTTTAATGTATTAAATTATTACTGTTTATTATTATTATTATTATTATTATTATTATTATTATTATTATTATTATTATTTTATCGTATAAAATGTTGTATGCACATGAAATTTACATTCCAACTTTTAATGTATTTTTAATCCATTATAATTAGTATACTGTATATAATCTATACAATATGTATTTGTATATTTGTGCTGATTTAGTGGAAGAGAAGGCCTTATGGCCTTAACTCTGTCAGAATAAATAAAACATTATTATTATTATTATTATTATTATTATTATTACCATTATTATTATTATTATTATTATTATTATTATTATTATTATTAATAGTATCATTATTATTATTAGTATCATTATTATCATTATTATTATCATTATTATACTTACTTACTTGCTCACTGGCTTTATCGAACCCGTAGGTTCATGGCCGCGCGGACATAAGCTCTCCATACATCCCTATCCTGAACTAATGCTTTTCAATCATTCCCTGTATAATCTACTTCCCTCAAATTATAGTTAATGTTGTTCTCCCACCTCGTTCTTGGTCTACCAACTGGGCGTTTTCCTTCTGGCTTTCCTACAAGAAGTTTCCATGCACGTCTTTCATATTATCATTATTATTATCATTATTATTAACTTATTATTATTATTAACTTATTATTATTAACTTATTATTATTATTATTATTATTATTATTATTATTATTATTATTATTATTATTATTATTATTATTATTATTAATTATTATTATTATTATTATTATAAACCACCTTTATAAAGTTAAAAACTATTACTTTCCCGTCAATATAGGCTATGTATTCTGTTGATCACTTTATGTAAAAAAATTACGCACATATAGGCCTGCATGTTCTAGGCCTAGGCCTATATCTTCTCATAACGATCCTAAGAAGGATAATAGTACGTAGGCCTTATATAAATGTAAATTTAGTAAAACTCAAAATAGTGATGAGGTGGTATCCGTTAATATATTTAGTAGTCTTACAGAAGATATAAAAAATCTACCTATTTCAAATTTTAAAGGAACAATGAAATCTGTGTTATCTTTGAATCCTCTTTACAAGGTCCATGAATATATTAGCATTGACTGGTAATTAATATATTAATTTTCGTAGCCATACGTTGTAGTATGTCTCTGTCAATAAAGGAATACACAGACTAAAAATAAAATTTTGTGAGTAGAATATAGAATCATTGTATCCTCTAAAAAGGCAAAACTATCTTCTCAATAATACACTCATTAAATCGTATAAGAAATTGTTTACCGTTTTCTCTAAGAAAAATGCTAGTAGAAACACTCGTAATGCCCCATTTTGATTATTGTGATACTCTTTTTACTGACCTAAATACTGTTCTTACCCAAAGACTTCAACGTGTTCACAATTCTTGCATACGTTTTATTTGTGGTATACGTAGATTTGATCACGTTACACCATTCCTGGAACAATTGTCATGGCTTCGTCTTCAAGATCGTAGAACCATCCATTCCCTATGCCTACTCTATAACATATTACACACATCTTTACCTTATTATTTATCACACCGCTTCACTAAACTCTCTGATACACATAACTTAGATACCCGATCCCTTGAGCACAGTGTCCTTTATATCCCTCCTCATCATACTACCTATTATTCGAAATCTTTTACAGTTTCTCTTGCTAGAACATGGAATTCACTTCCACCCTATGTCAGAGACTGCCAAACTTTACCATCTTTCAGAAATAAATTGAAAATAAAATCACTAACAGAAACAACTCACTAATACTACTTTTTAAGAATTAATAATGCGTTTTTGCATTATTTAATAAAAATAGACTTAGGATTTGTTTATATATTTACCTAATGCCTTGTATAAAAAGCGTAGATTAATTCATTGTAGTGTTTTTTTTCTCTTCTTTTTATGCATAGTAGATTCGAGCTGTTATTCCTTTTTTATTCATTGTATCATTAATTTAATTTTAATTGTATTTAGTTTCATTCTATTATTAGACATTAATTTCATTATTATTCAATATGACAGATAATGAATTGTTCAATAACTATTATTGTAACTTTTTTTTGTATTCATATGTAACATGTTTGTCCTGTCTAATATGACTACTATTGTAATTTTTTTGTATTCATGTGTAACATATGTTTGTCCTGTTTTATATGACTATTATTGTATTTTTTTTTTGTATTCATATGTAACATATGCTTGTTCTGGTGAGTGGAAGAGAAGGCCACATGGCCTTAACTCCACCAGGCTAAATAAATAAATAAATAAATAAAATAAATAAATAAAATAAATAAATAAAATAAATAATGTAATTTCAAATAGACCTACTATAGGAATAAAATACACACACACACACATATGTTTATATATAATTTGTGTTCGGCAAAGTCGAATGCAATTTGTACGTAAATTATTCATTAACAATAAAAAAAGACATACTTTTTCATCTCTTTAATATATTTCTCCATAATTTTGAAAATTACAAATTAATTAATTGATAATGGGTATCTCATTTAATTACTCTTTTTAACAGATACGGTATTTTTAATAGTGAGTGGAGAACATATTTTTAACGACTCGCCTCATATAATTTCAAATTTCTTTGATACCGGCGGTTTCAGACAATATCTTGTCCCTCTTCAGTCATGGCCGGTATCAAAGAAATTTGAAATTATATGAGGTGAGTCGTTAAAAATATGTTCTCCACTCACTATGCCATGACTGAAGAGGGACAAGATATTGTCTGAAACTGCCGGTATCAAAGAAATTTGAAATTATATGAGGTGAGTCGTTAAAAATATGTTCTCCACTCACTATGCCATGACTGAAGAGGGACAAGATATT
Organism: Diploptera punctata; assembly: GCA_030220185.1. Classification (NCBI taxonomy): domain Eukaryota; kingdom Metazoa; phylum Arthropoda; class Insecta; order Blattodea; family Blaberidae; genus Diploptera; species Diploptera punctata. The sequence goes on along the minus strand of JASPKZ010006832.1, from coordinate 12,890 downwards.
GTCTGAAACCGCCGGTATCAAAGAAATTTGAAATTATATGAGGTGAGTCGTTAAAAATATGTTCTCCACTCACTATTAATGATATAACCTCATAATGTTTACTTCCCAATATTAATTTAAAGATAAGGTATTTGTTTGAACATGAAATATCTGATAAAATTTGCTCAGAGATTTCATATTTTATACTTGAGGTTCTTTTACATGCTGTAAATTTACGACTCTGAACCCGCAGCTTTACTTCACGGCTATTTATTTACTTATTTTAAAGAATACATTTTATTTGGAATAATTGATGTACACAATATTTATACCCGAATGACCGAGTTCATTTCACTTACAAAATTCAATACAAATATCAATAATTTTAAAATTCATTCTGAACCATCGCTTGAGAATTCTGTACAAAAAGTCCTCTTCTTCTATATATTCTCTTCTTTTTCTTCTTCTACCCTCCAGGAATTAGGCAATACTGCCTGTTCCGACTTCAAAACATGTTTGACCATAGTTATTTTCTTTTGTCTTCCCGGATGTCTTCTTCCTTTAGGCCTAAGTACAAGACTTTTCTTGAGATCCTCTCTTCCGGAATCCTATCAATATGCTATCTCCATTCATTTCCATAGTTTATCAATTTTTTCTTCTAAATAATGTATTTCTAATTTTCTTATTAGATAATCCGAGAACATTCCATATTCTATAGAGAGTTTATCCCAAATTCCAATTTTTTTTCTTGCCAAGTCGTTTTAGGTTTTGTCCATGCAACACCATTTCATGAAAGTCTCCCCTACAGGGGAGAAATTCAACCATAGTATTTTAGTTACACTTGTTTTCGGATAGATGTCATTGACTGGCCCGGGGTCAGCGTTCCGCCTCATAGTGACATCTAGAAAACCAAGGTAGCACTAGGATGGAAACATAGGTAAATTTTGGACAGATGCCTTTTTATTTAGGCTTATAGTTCAGCCTGAAAATCTGTAAAGTCGAGACCCACAGATTAAAATCCCTCCCGGAGGATTTGTCCCTTGAATTTTTCCATCCTAAAAAACCCATCGACTACGGCCGGATTTGAACCCGGAATTAGAGGCACGGAACACAATCACTAACCCATCGCGGCCAACTGCAGGTACTTATTTCCTTATTTTAAGAAGCTTAAATTTCATAGGTCATATAGCTTCGGTGAGATGTGTGTGTATTTAGGGTATATTATTGCTTTTATAGATGTGTTCATTACATATTAAATTCATTTCATTTTTATTAATTCGTGAAACCAGTCTAGAGATGAACAAGATTGTTCTTCGTACACCTTTATGTCTCTCATTCTGTCCCTATCGGAAAATATCTTAACCATCCTAATTTACACTTGTTTCCCTACAGATGTAAGTGAATGACACGTGGCCGGCGTTCCGACTCAACGAGACATCTAGTAAGCAACTAAGGTATTACTTAGATGGCTGAAGGTCGATTAAATGTTGCACACAGGTTTTTTATTCAGGCTTGCGATTCTTTTACCAGCCTGACAATCTTCAGACTCAGAACCCACGGCTTGAAGTCCTTCCCGGAGGACTTGTCCCTTAGATTTTTTCATCCTAAAAAAATATATCGGCCCCGGCCGGATTTGAACCTGCGAACTTCAGGTCCAGAGGCAAGGAATCTAACCACTAGACCACCAAGCCAGAATAATATTATCATTTTCTTATTATTTTTACTTGGAAGAATGTCCCACGCGTCGCTAATAATCATTTCCATCTAAAACTGAAATTGAAATAAAATAAAATAAAATAGGGTTGCAACCTTGTTTCTGGACACACATTAATTTTTTTTTTTACTGAATTTTAAAAATCCCCAGTCAAGTGACTGAGCACAGTATTTGAGTCCCTAAAGCACAAGGGTGATGATTAGGGCTCGGAAGTTGAGGAAATATATATATATTTTAAATTTTATGTCTAAAAACTAGGTCCAACATAAATATCTACATTTTGAGTCATTGTAAGCCAGAAAATGGTGGGTTTTATCCTCCCTTTTTCGACTTTTTTTTGGTTTATTGATCCTTTTTTTGCCTTTTTTTTACGTCTTTGCTTCTTATTTTTTTTTGTAAATTTACCTTATTTTGACTATATTTACCTTATTTTGACTACATTTATACCATTTGTACAATTTAAGAATCCGCAGAGTCTAAATTTCCAGAGACTTTTCACATTACAAACGCTTTTGTTCCGCGAGAAACTATTCAGCCAGCCTACTGACCGCCTGAACTGTTGTATTTCGATTTCAAATTTTCTAAGAACATATATTTCGATTTCCTTTCTGTAGGATATCCATTGCTGGTTCGATGAATTCATTCTATGCGGGAAAAATCGTTCATTCTAAATTCTCCAATGAACACAGAGTTCCTTTTTGAAACTATGTTGAAAATATATATATGTTATCCATCCATAGTAATTCTGCCCGAGGGCAGGTCTTTAACTGCAATCATAGCATTTTCATGTTATGCTTTGCAGTTTTACTAGGGAATTAGGTGTGGTAACTTCCCGTTACTTTCCACACCGTTGAAGGATGATAGTGATAAGGAGGATGATGATAGCCGGATGATTTTCGGGGACCGTTGGGCCCTAAGCATCCTGGCATTTGTCTTACAGGTGAGGAAAAACCCCGAAAAACCTCACCCAGGAGCCTGTCCCGACCGGGAATCGAACCCAAGCCCGCTGCGTGACAAGGCAACACGCTATCTCGAGACCACAGCGGTGGACATATATGTTATATTGTATATTTTCAATGTTTACACATATTTCCGTGCCTAAAGTTTTATTTTCCTTCTCCATCCACTCCCATTTCCTCCAGTCCTCTTGTTCTCATTCCAGTTCTTATTTCTTGCATCCACGAGTTTCGAGGTCTTATATTTAAAATGTAAAAGAAGAAGTATTTTCAATCTTTTTTTCGCAATGTATGTTGCATTTCACTCTAATGTTGATTTTTTAAAAATTATTATATTCATTAAAAATTCAGATGAAACTAAAATTATTGTTTAATTTTAATTGTCTTTTTACATCCTTTTTTTTTTCTTTCAGTTTTTAGATATTTTTAGGATATCTTTAGGTCTTTTATAGGCATTTTATAGGTCCCCAATTTCCGAGCCCTAGTGACGATAGTCAAAATTTGTTCATACAATTTTACAAATTAAACCAAAATGTAATCTCTAACAACGCAGTTAATCTGCAATATTTGAATACAACTTAACGTTTGTCCTTTATATCACTCTTCATCACACTATATATTACTCTGTATCTTTTACAGTTTCACTTGACAGAACATGGAATTCCCTTACTCCCTATGTCAGAGACTCTCAAACTATAACATCGTTCAAAAACAAACTGAAGAGTTCTTTAATAACAAACTTATACACCTACACCCCACTGATAGTATCATTCTAACAATTAAAAATAATTTAACTTATTTTATGAAAATAATACTAAGATTAACAAATATTTTCATTTGTCTGTTTTAAATATTGTATAATCAACAAATTAGTTTATTATATTCCATTATTTGGTGGGGTTGTACAAGACCAGCTTTTTACTTACGCCACTTATAGTAATATAATTACGGTTAAAAACTATAAAATAGTTACCTTGTAGGTCCGTCTCCTCAACTTAAATTATTTTAAAACTCTGTATGCCTTTCGGGACTAGTCCCATCATCAGCAGAATGCATTAGGTCCGTTCTTGTTGACCCTTGTTGAAGCATTGTCTTGGTTGTGAGAATTTTGTACAGAGGATTGTGTGGACTGGGTGTGTATTCATTGAGAATCAGGTTGTTGTTGATTTCTCTTAGGATTGCAATTTCCTCCAGTATATTTATTCTCGTTGGAATGTTTTCTCTATGTACTATTGTGAGGGTGTTATCGATGTTATGCATATGGTGTCCAGCCTGAATTACATGTTTTACTATAATCAATACGCGACTTATGCCATTTTTGATGTAATTTAAAGTATTACGAAGTGTTAATGATACCATTTAGCTGTGGGAATTTACCATCGTCAAAATATTGAAAAGTTTCATGAAATGAAGTAGTGGAAATGCGATTTTACGTTGTAACCGTCAGACATGTTGAATTTTTCATAGAATAACTGATATGAAGAGGTAATTTATTTTACGTATCAAATCACATTTAAAATGCAAGGAAACTAAAAGCTAACCAAACCTAAATCATTTACTGTAAACTAAATTAATTACTCTAACCTAGGTGAAATCCAGGGAACGTCCCTTTTATTATTTTACGCGATTAAATAAGTAGAAGACAAATTCGGACATAATTTGTTGAATAATCAATTGAGTTGGTGTTTACTTGATGAAAATCCATATTTATTAATTAAATAAAAATAAAACGTAGTTTTATTTGATTTTCATATTTATTATATAATTCAGTGACAGCTGTTTCGGTACACTGTACCTTCTTCAGACATGTTAAATTATGAATTGTGTTCCAACTGAACTAAGCAACAATACAACTATATTTTTTTTTAAATTTAACAAAGGAATATAATAATGAATTGAATATTATTAAACAATTGACTGTTAATAATGGCTACGACCCTGAAATTATAGAATGTTTAATTAAGAAGGTTCATTACAAAAAAGCAATTAACAAAGTTTTTCCTTTACCCAAAGAAAACATAAAGAAATATGTCGTAATGTCATACATAGGACCACTTTCAAATAAAATATCTAAACACTTTAAAAAGTTGAACATTATTGTGGCATTTAAAACTAATAAAACTCTACAAAATATAATAAAAAACAATAAAACCAAAACAAAAAAAGAAAAATTATCAGGTGTATATAAATTGAAGTGTGGCACATGTGACAATGTCTATATAGGACAAACTGGTAGACCTTTTATCTCTCGGATAAAGGAACACATAAGAGCATATAACAGAAATTTAGAAAATTCAAAATATTATGCTAACCACCTATTCCAATTTAATCATTGTTTCGATCCAAATTTTGAAATTTTACATATTTGTGATAAGGGTAAGAAGTTAGATCTTTTGGAGGCTGTAGAAATTAATAAATTTAAAAGTAGTAAAAAACTGTTAAATTCTCAACTTGATTTGAATGAATCCCCTTTGTTAAATTAAAAAAATTAAATAAATATTGTTGTATTGTTGCTTAGATCAGTTGGAACACAATTCATAATTTGTTAACATGTCTGAAGAAGGTACAGTGTACCGAAACAGCTGTCACTGAATTATATAATAAATATGAAAATCAAATAAAACTACGTTTTATTTTTATTTAATTAATAATTTGTTGAAGCCACAGATATGGTCCACAGATATGCTGTAGCAGTGGGTTTATCTCTGGTTAGTAGGAATCCCATGATTAAATGTACACAATGTGGTTACACATTGTGGTCATTTGTGGTTTATCGCTGGTCATCGGTGGTGTATCGCTGGTTAAAAGTGTGATAATCGGTGGTTTATCGCTGGTTAGAAGAAAGAATTGTTGTAACCTTTGTGGTCATGACAGGAAATAGTCCCACTTTATTTTCATATTAAATGATAATTATTTCCCCGCAGTAAAATACGTTAAATACAATATTTCATTAATATTTATTGCAATTATGTACTGTTAAAGTGCGTAAATAAAAAGACACTCTTCTCCCACCCGGCCCATTATTTTTCTTTTATATATATATATATATATATATATATATATATATTATAAATATATTTTTGACATTTGGCAATGAAGGCAAATATATATATATATATATATATATATATATATATATATATATATAGGCCTATACACATTAGATAGGGACAGCCTACCAAAGAGTTTCAGTTTATCTTGCTTGTGTACATTTTATTATTAGTTTTAGTTTTAATTTTAATTATCATTAACAGACGAATAGATATTATTGCATTTAGACCATCCTCTAAAATTGGTATGATATTAGATCCCACAATTCGTTTTGAGACTCATAGTGGCCAACCTGAGGAAGTTGACTCTGAAAAGAAAGCCATACATGAGCCAACAATTGACTATTACAAAGATAAATACCAACTAGATAGTATAACTGTCACAGGATTGATGATCGGGGCAAGAGGTACTATACCAGGATTCTTAGCCAAATTTTGGAATTCCTTAGATTTGGACAGGGTGTATCTTTCTAAAATTGCCATCGCTGCCATTAGAGGATCAATTTCAATTTTAAGAAACCACATTTACAAAATTGCTTTATAGTATGTATACTTCAATTAGGCATACAAGTTGAATTTTTTAAAATATATTTACAAAATGTATTTCATCAATTACAAAAATTGTCTGTATCAGGTTGTCCTTGAGGCAATCCTCTAATGAGGAAAGTTTTATGTAATAAATATGGAAGGTGTTATGCATTAATCGGCTATGCGCCATTATGCAAGTTTCGAGAAAAATACGTTTAAAATTCAAGTCAAACTCCATTGTTTATTGTAGCGCCAAACTAACAATACTGGATATTGAAGGTTATTTTTCTTTGTTTGACAGTTACGTATCAACGATCTAAGAGCGGGAACATTTGGCTGAATCATGCAAAATTTACATTAGCATTTATGATGATCTGGTTTCGAAGCCGTTTGTTATAAAACACAGAATCTCTGATAAGACAGATGGCGTTTACATTTTTCTGTAATAATAAGGCTATACTTAAAGATTTGGCGTTAAAACTATGCATACACTTATAATCCACAGACGAAGTGAATGAAAGCAGTAGGTATTTCATACGTCATGACTATTCCTTTATTCTCAGGTAGTACGCCATTGTATCGCTTGCAGTTCCCCGTGCCCTCTAACGTCCCTTGCTATCATATTCTCATCTGTGGACTATACTTCATGAGCCAGTGCAACAGATGGCATCAAAATCGCAATTTAAAAATAAAGGCGCTTAGCCGGTTGATGTATAACATCGTCCATATTAACCACTTTAATCTTAAACATGGACTCTTACTTTAAGGGAGGAATTGAGATTACGAGTATTTGAGAATAAAGTTCTTAGGAAAATTTTTGGACCAAAGAGAGATGAACAGACAGGTGAATGGAGAAGACTACATAACAATGAACTGCATGGTCTTTATAGGAAGTCAGATATAATAAGAACAGTTGAGTCTCGTAGACTGCGATGGGCAGGACATGTTGCGCGTATGGGGAATGAAAGACGTGCATGGAAACTTCTTGTAGGAAAGCCGGAAGGAAGGCGCCCAGTTGGTAGACCAAGAATGAGGTGGGAGAACAACATTAACTATGATTTGAGGGAAGTAGATTATACAGGGAATGATTGGAAAGCATTAGCTCAGGATAGGGATGTATGGAGAGCTTATGTCCGCGCGGCCATGAACCTACGGGTTCGATAGTGCCAGTGAGTAAGTAAGTAATCTTATAGATATTATCTTATTGATCAAATTTTCATCTAGTATTTAATATTAGAGTTAGTGATTGCTATATTCTATTGTAACATATGTTTGTCCTGGTGAGCGGAAGAGAAGGCCACATGGCCTTAACTCCAACAGTCTAAACAAATAAATAAATAAAATAATAATGTATTTTAGTTATTGAAAACAGTTGATATGTTTCGGCTAGAGTTGTTCCGAAACTATGTGACACTGAACTTCCTGTATGGATCGAGAACATTTTCTGATATTGATGCCAGTTAGCCTATATTAGCAACTATTTATATCGTGTGTTTGACGACTAGACCTCTGTAATATATTTATTTTACCATTCTTATAGCCCATTGTTTGAGTTATCGTCACACATATTTATTTATTATTTAAGTCTCGAATATTTGGAGTCCTATTTTATAAAGAGAAAAAAAATGTTTAAATTGAGATACCTAAATAGCCCAGTGGCAGAGCGCCGGTGTATATCCACAGTAATTCTGCCCGAAGGCAGGTCTTTCACTGCAAATCATAGCATTTTCATGCTATGATTGCAGCTTTACTAGGGAATTGTAGGTGTGGTAGCTTCCCGTTGCTTTCCACATACCGGTGTATATAATGATCTAAATTATATATAATGATCTAAAACAGTGGTACTCACTAGAAATTACAAGAGAGCCAAATATAAGAAACCATATCTGTTCGAGAGCCGAACCAAATTTCACAGTTCTCAGTCTTGATAACACGCAGCTTTTTTATACTTAGAATTTAAATGTAATGTAATTAATGTAAAATTATTCCAAGAGACTTAATAAATATCTTGAAGAGCGGCATTCGGCCCGCGGGCCGCGTAATGAGTATCGCTGATTCTAAACTATGACTTGTCACAGAGACTGCAGCGTGTTCATAATGCTTGCGTTCGATTCATGTTCAATATCCGCCATTATGACCACATTTCCGAACACTTCAATAACCTCTCTTGGCTCCGTCTTACTGACAGACGTAAATTGCACTCTCTTTCACTACTTTTCAAGCTTCTGAATTCCTACATTCCTACTTACCTGGCGTCCAGATTTGAGAAGTTATCCTCTTACCACAATATTGACATTAGGTCACAAATTAACAGTTCGCTAACAAACCCTCTTCATAGCACTTCCTCTTATTCTACTTCCTTCACAGTAGCCTCTGCCCGGTCCTGGAATTTCCTTCCTCAAGATATCAGGGGTTGCCGCACACTTGGCACTTTTAAGTCACGCTTATACAGTTACCTGTTGATCTAATAATTAATTTATCTCTATGTATTTAAATTTATACTATGTCATTCATATTTCTTTCTATTTTATATATATATATATATATATATATATCTTGTACGTATTATACTTTAAATTCGTTAAATCTAGAGTAAATCAAAATATATTATAAATATTAATTGTATTGTATTTATAACTTGTAATTGTTTATGTTTATTGTAATTTAGATGTAAATATATTTTTTTTGTATTTTTTAAAACCTGGTTGAGTGGCAGACATGGCCTTAAGGCATTAACTCTGCCAGGTAAAATAAAGGTATTATTATTATTATAAAGTAAAGTAAAGTGATCCCACAACAGACCCGGAGGCCCTTGGGGTAGTAGGAGGTTAAGGCTCCCACTTTTTCTAGACAATCGGCACTTTATGTCAGCCGGGTTGTCAGCCCTGCGTGACGGCCGCCTTTACCCCCAGAACAAGCGCCTGGTACTCATTTCCGTTAGAGGCTGAGTCGACCCCAGGGCCATAGTGCCGCCATTATTATTATTATTATTATTATTATTATTATTATTATTATTATTATTATTATTATTATTATGGGGAACGCCGTAGCGTAGTGGTTAAGGCACTGAGCTACAAGCCGGAGGGCCGAGGGTTCAAGTCCCGTTGGGGTCAGTATTTTTAAACTGACCCAAATCCTCTGGCGGCACTATGGCCCTGGGGTCGACTCCGCCTCTAACAGAAATGAGTACCAGACGCCTGTTCTGGGAGTAAAGGCGGCCGTCACGCAGGGCTGACAACCCGGCTGACATTAAGTGCCGATTGTCTAGAAAAAGTGGTAGCCTTAACCTCCTGCTACCCCAAGGGTCTCCTGAGGCCTGTTGTGGGATCACTTTACTTACTTATTATTATTATTATTATTATTATTATTATTATTATTATTATTCAAATAAACCTATTATTATTATTTTACATATGAATGTTAGGGATGTAGTTAAAATATAAAATAATTTGAAGATGCACGTAATTAAATAAATAAATAAAGCCTGATATGTCCCTTTAGGGCAAAGGCCTCCCTGTACAGGGGTTAAGCTCTATTTGAGAGTGTCACCCGGTGAGCTACTCCGTGGTGAGAAGTTGACTTGGATGTAGCAATTGGTTTGTATACACTGTCTGTTCTGTGATTAGTTAATACACAGTTGTCTCTCCATCGTTCTCCAGCTTTTCCTGCATCTGGCGACTCTGGACCATTGCGCCCCTGCTCGTTCTTTGAAGATGTCAGCCCATCGTCGTCTTGGTCTTCCGCGCTGTCTCTTGCCTGTGTACGGGTCCCACATGGTTGTTTTTATTGTCCACCTGTCGTCCTGTATTCTTGCGACGTGGCCTCCCCACTTCCATTTTCTCCTGATGGCTTGTTGTGCGGGATCAGTTGTTGAGGATATCGCTTGAAGTGTTGTATTCGAGATTCTGTCCTTCAGAGTTATGCCTAAGATGCACGTAATTACAAATTTTAAATGAAACAAAAACAACAAATGAACGAAACAATAAATAATACAAGTAAAACTTATAAAGTAAGTAACAATAAAGATTAATTGCAATGTGATGAAAATAGCATTTATAAATCCTTTAATTGCTTTGTATTAACCTTTCCTTTCTTAAAATACCAATTACGTAATACTTGATTACATTAAAATACTCGTAAATGAACATTTAGAATGTATTGATTATATCCACAAGATGGACAGTCTAAAATAACGTGTTCAACTTTTGTTGATCATTACACTAACTAACTAACTAACTCACTGGCACTATAGAACCCGTAGATTCATGGCTGCGCGGACATAACCTCTCCATTCATCCCTATCCTGAGCTAATGATTTCCAATCATCCCCTGTATAATCTACTTCCCTTAAATCATAGTTAATGTTATTCTCCCACCTCATTCTTGGTCTAGCAACTGGGCGTTTTCCCTCTGGTTTTCATACAAGAAGCTTCCATGCACGTATTTCATTCCCCGTACGTGCAACATGTCCTGCCCATCGCAGTCTACGAGACTTAACTGTTCTCATTATATCTGGCTTCCTATAAAGACCATGTAGTTCACTGTTATGTAAGTCTTCACCACACACCTGTCTGTTCATCTCTCTTTGGTCCAAAAAGTGTTCCTAAGAACTTTATTTTCAAATACTCATAATCTCCTTTCCTCCCTAAAAGTAAGAGTCCATGTTTCGCATCCATATAATATAACTGGTAGAATAATAGTTTTATATATTTTCAGTTTAACGTTTTTTTAAAGGAGTTGGGAAGTCGAAGAGTCTCTGTAATGCATAATAACACGCAGAGACTAAAATATAGGTGAATGGAGAAGACTACAGAACAGTTAGCTATTTTATCTTTATGAGAATAGTTAAGTTTCTTATACTGCAATGGAAATGACATGTGACACTAATCGGGAATAAAAAAGCGGCATGGAAATGTTTTGTAAAAAAACAGAGTGAAAGTGCGTAATAGGGAGATCAAGAAAGAGGTGGGAAAATACGATTAATCAAGATTTGAAGAAAGTTAATTATACAGGAAGTGATTGGAAAACATTAGCTTAGGATAGGGATGTATGTAGAGCTTATCATGAAGTTCCGAGTTCGATAGTGGTAGCGAGAAGACAAAACCCTCCATAAGGTAGAGCTCAGTGGCAGAGTAGGAGAGAGTCACTTGGCTTGTTCCGTCTAACTTTGCGAAGAGCTATCTAGGTTTGGCGGGTGTAAATTTTGGCGGTCCTTGTGGCACTATCACATTATATCGAACATTTCTCTCTAATTTACTGCTAGTAATTAAAGGGTTACCCACGCGCTTCATGGATGCATTACAAGTTTAAAGGACATTTGTAACGCAAGTTTGAGTTTGCGAAGGTTTTTGATAGAGACAAGGAAATGGGGAAGAGGAAAGTTGAGATCCGATTGCGACGGAGGCTGGGGAAACAAACAAATGAAAGAAGGGGATCGTTTTATACTCCATTATAAATGTAATTTATTATACAAGATCGAGTTATTACAAAAATTAAGGAAATTCAAGAATAACTTCTCATTATGATTTGATCTAAAAATGAAATGTTCCTCTTCAAATGTTTATTTTACTACTTGCATACAGAGTGTTCCATACAGACTCAGCCGACTTTGAAGATAAAAGTATGTGAGTTTAAATAATTCATTATTATTATTATTATTATTATTATTATTATTATTATTATTATTATTATTATTATTACTATTATTATTATTATTATTATTATTATTATTATTATTATTATCTTGAAGTCTACGTCAATACATTTTTTTTAAATTGCGGATGAGCCCATGTAGGACTACACAAAGTAATTAGAGGCGTTTCCTTTGAGCCCAAATTTCTTTCATTCTTTTGCTATGAGCTTGTTTTCTCTCATCTGTCCAAGTTGTTCCAGTTTTTTTCTTCGGTTTGTCCTCTTGGTCAACTTGCCACTTATTCACCTTAATTCTAAATATATCTCTGTTTGGGATATCTTCTGTAGTAATTACAGCCAATTTTAAGTCCTTTTTGACTTCATCAATCCACTTCATAGTATCCACTGGAGCTTTACTTCTGTTTTCGTAGAATTATTATTATTATTATTATTATTATTATTATTATTGTTATTATTATTATTATTATTATTATTATTATTATTATTATTATTATTATTATTATTATTATTATTATTATTATTATTATTATTATTATTATTATTATTGTTGTTGTTTTATTATATAAAACTTGTCCACCGCTGTGGTCTCGAGGTAGCGTGCTGCCTTGTCACGCAGCGGGCCCGGGTTCGATCCCCGGTCGGGGCAGTTTTCTGGGTGAGGTTTTTATCGGGGTTTTTCCTCACCTGTAAGACAAATGTCAGGAAAACTTTAAGGCCCAAACGGTCCGCGAAATCATATGGCCATCATCATCATCCTTCACCGGTGTGGAAAGCAACGGGAAGCTACCACACCTACAATTCCCTAGTAAAGCTGCAAGCATAGCATGAAAGGCTATGATTGCAGTGAAGGACCTGCCTTCGGGTTAGAAATTACTATGGATGGATATATATTATTATATTATATGATATTATATATATTATATTATATTAATATTATAATTAATTATATTATATTATTATATTATATTTACTATTATAATTATATTATATTATATTATATTATATTATATT